>SNQJ01S0019074.1:84378-118120 GCA_010110895.2 Picea sitchensis
TATTGGATTATGTAAAATAATTTGTTGGGGTACATGGCTGGTACATAATTGAAGTTTCATTGATATATCTTATAATGTATTATTGGAAGCATATGGTATTGTTGGATATCATGGTGCATGCATTTTGCATATGTTTGGATTACATATTGGGACATGTAGTTGGTGAGCTGAGTTGTACACCTTTGGGAGTCATATATTGTTGATGCATGGTTGATATACTTTCTTGGTGCAAGTAATGATGCATGATGGTACACTCATGGATGGTATTTGTTTAACATATTGATAGATGTACATGGTTTCTAGATGAACATGTTGGCATATTGGTAGATGCACATGCTGGCATATGGTGGATACATTTCATGGATGATATCTTTTGGCACATTGTTGATGTACATGGGTGTTGTGCATTGTGGGCACATTTGGGTACATGATGTACTTGGTTGATATATTTTTCATGATTCTCTATTTCATTGATGACATGTCTTTTATTTCATTATGTATGGTATGGCACAAGGTTGATGCATGAACAGGTCCAAGGATCTTCATAAGGTAGCATATTGTTCACCTTGTAGAGAAGATAGGGGGATACATACCATTAGGGGGAGTCATTCTTCTTCCCATGTTTCTAGGAGGAGATATTTATCAGATGCATACCTAGAAAATAGCCCTATATTTGAAGAAAGAGAATAGAGGAATAATTCCAGGAGGAGCGATGGTCAGAGGGGGAGTATGTTCGATGTATATTCAACATTACATCATAGTGATATCCCATGTTCAAAAGGGGAAAGATTATTCAGAAGAATATCAAAGGCATTTAGACAGGGGAAGCAACCCCAAGGAGAGTTCAAGCAGGGGGAGAAGCCCCAAGAGGAGAATGGCCCTTTTCCATTGATGTCAAAGGGGGAGAGTTAATCACATTGATGTGATTGATGTTTATTGATGGGGAGAGATAGTCACATTGACTATTGATGTAGAGCATGCATTATCTCTATGTTGACATCAATAATTGGTGATTGGTGATTGACATAAATGTTGGTATTGCCATCAATGCCAAAGGGGGAGATTGTTGGATCATGTTGTCATTAATGCCAATGGTTTGATTGATTTATGTCAAATGATTGATTGATGTCAAGCGATGAATTGTTTGATAGGCTTGATTGATTGATGATTGATGAACAATGTGAATGAATTATCCTTTATGAGAATGATAGATTTCAAAGTGGAAACCAATTGATAAAGATGAATCATTGATATGATGCATAGATGAAGATGGATCAATGAGTTGTCATTGATACATAATGATGCATATTTTGTTTGATGAAAAGATGACTCATTATTGTCTTATCATGATTGATAAGGTGCACAAATGGATGAACTCCAAATTAGTCCCCTTATGGTGAAAGCCCTCACGAGAAGACGCTTTGCGGATTGAGTTATCATAGAAGAATGGTTGGAGGACCCATGCTTGCATGTGGAATAATGAGATGAATATCAATGAAGTTGTTGGTGAAACTATCCTATATGGATAGTTCTTGTCATGTCATTTCCGATGGTATGTGGAATGTCACATAATTCCTCATGGTTTGAGAGTTATGGCATTATGAAGTTGGAGGATCCCCATATGAAGACTTGAAGCCCCCAAGGTCAAAGAAGTCAAAGTGACCTAAAAGAAGAAATCATTATTTAAATGATAAAGAAGTGACAAACTCAAGAAGGAATATTTAAATGATAAAATATTGGAGAACTTTCTATTTATGGAAAGTGGTTAATCCTAAAATAAGGAAAATGGCTTAAGTGACCTAGAGGATGAAAGTATAAATAAGATAGATATGGTCTCTTGTAGATCATCCTTTTTATGGATCAATGGAGAGCTTCTATTGAGATTATCTTGTGGATTATTGTTGGATATCTTCTTGTGAGAGAATATTTGGTGTGGATCTCTTGAGAATGATTGAAGATCTATTCTGAGGAAGAGAGGGAGAGGAGGATCTCATGGATGCATCAAAGTTTTGGCAATGTCGGAGATCTTGATGGAAAATTTCTTGGAACTTCAGAAACCCTAGTTCTTGATGCATACGTGAGTTTTCTGTGTATAGGGTGCGTATACATTGAGGTATACGTGGGCTGGCTGTGTATAGGGTGAGTATGTACGCGGGTTGTCTAAAGATAGGGAGCGTATGGTGGACAAAATGGTGAAGACTTGTGTTTGAGTTGGTGCCAAGCTCTTGGATGATTAGGCAGGTTCCAGATCTGCATTCTATGGCCTCAGATCTATCACTGAGACACTAGTATGATTACATTATTGTCTTTATGAATACTATTGTTTTATGTGATGGGAATTCTTAGGGCATTCTTGGTATGGCTTCTATGATGTGGTCCAGTTTGGTTGATTTGGTTGATGGAGTGATCAGTACTCTTATGATTCAATGGTGACATGATTTCCATGGTATAATAGATGATTCTACATGTTTGAGATAGCATTCATATTGATCTATTGTGGATCATGAGCAAGCTATTGGAGAGCTTGGAGATGTTGTGACCGGATGTGGGTCAGTTTGGACAGTGGAAGATAGAAGAGAAAGTGATTGCAGGTTGCAGAGGATCTGAACATGTGAAGCAAAGAGAAACTCTAGTTTCTCACAAGCATACACATGTTGCATTATACACTAGTCACGTGCACACATGGGCTGTAGTGAACCAGTGCGCGTACACACACGGGATGCACTATTGACAGGTCACGTACCTATTGACATATTGATATCTATTGAGGATTTTTTCCTCATCTCAGTCGGTGCTGAGGGTGTAAGCTAAGTCTTGCATTATAGGGTTGGTGCTCTTGTAGAGTTGTACTCTATTCAGTTGTTGTTGATAAACCCTAGATTGTTGTCCATAATAAAAAGAAAAATTGTACATACATCTTGTGTTCTTTGTGTTCCTTGTGGTGATGACTTATTGATGATATGTGTTGCTAATATATGTTCACATCTAACTAGTTATAAATGACAACAATAGGTAATGAATAAATGTTGAATGTTAACTAAGGAGTTTTATGTAAAGAGGGACGTTTTGGGAAAAAGAGCCCCACACTCATTCACCCCCCCTCTAAGTGTGGTAGGTGTGTCCACCAAATACCACCTATCACAGAGTAACCAAAATGACACCATATGGAACTATTTATGGCAAAAACACTCTACCTATTGTGAACCTTGATATATATTAGACAGAATAAATCGTAAAGATTAATAATTAAACCCTTAAAATTCAAAGGTAACAAAACATTTACCAAGAACAACACAAGAATATAGAGAAGAACCCTTAAGGTAGGGTAACACCATCAATTATTCCTTATGGAAGTAATCACTCCACAATCCATGCTTGCTATAAAGCAATATAATCCAGCACACCTCCAATACAATGATACTCATGTGTATTTATGCTTTCTTATGAGTATTCCCATGGCTCTATGCCAACTACCTCTTATTATTATATTATTTCCTTTTAATTACAATGTGTGCAGATTCCATTATTATGGCCATATTACATTCATTGTCCCCTTGGTTACCTCGCTAGGTACCCCATATTTCCCCCCCTAGGTACATTCCATCCCCATTTACATCTTCCATCCTTGAAACATAGGAAGAAGCCATATAATATGACCTACTAAGAAATGTAGTTAACTGGAACCATGCATGATTATCCATCCATCCTAGTGAAATGTGGACATGGTGTCCAACTATGGTCTTTCCTCCTTGATATTAATTGTAGTTTGTCCTTGGAATCCTTGTTTTCATTATGCTACTTTGATATCTCCATGCATTGATTTTAGTCCTCCATGTGCCTCCATATTGGTTGGATTTATAGTTCCATATTGATCTATAAAAAAATTGTTGATGTTGATGCCTTGACTTGATGACTAGTGTTTCTTTGTGTGGTGTGGGTAGCAATATACAAAAACATTAACTATGCCTTCTTCTTTCTTTGACTCTTCCTTATATTCTTCTTTCTTTTTTTCATTTTGGATTTATTCAAGTGCTTCTATAGTCTCTACTTTTGATTCAACCCTAGACTCTTCATCTAATCCATGATTAGGTAATGCAATTTGTTTCCCTATGAACATGTGCCTTGTTGGGCCCTTCCTATTTAATAAGAGAAATATCATGCAATGTAATTTTGATTTTCTTGTACAAAAGCTTCAAAAACTTCTTTTGCACATTAATATTAACCGTACCAATTGATTCCATCTAAGGATATCCCAAAACAATATCCACCTCATCTATATGTGTAGCATAAAAATTTTAATGAAACATATATTTATCCATGGTAATATTCATATCTTTAAGAATTTGAACATTTTCACCCTTAACTTATGTTCTTTGAATATTCTTTGCAAGTAATTTCAATATTTTAGCCAAAGTAACATCAATGAAATTATGTTTGCAACTAGAGTTAATATAAACAATGGCCTTCTCTTTCTAAATACATCCATGAACCTATAATATGAAATTGTCACATGAAAATAAATCCCTAATTTTCTTCTTATCCTTCTTCACAACATGAGACCACCTGTGTAAAATGTTTTTTTCATA
This sequence comes from Picea sitchensis, assembly GCA_010110895.2. Lineage (NCBI taxonomy): Eukaryota > Viridiplantae > Streptophyta > Pinopsida > Pinales > Pinaceae > Picea > Picea sitchensis. The sequence goes on from SNQJ01S0019074.1 coordinate 88,965, forward strand.
TTCTTGATCTGGGAGCATCTCCATTTCTTCATAGTTAAGTCCATATGATATCATTTTTCTCCAAGATATTGGATATTGATACTATTTCCATTTTATGCATTCTTCAATAGTTGGGCCATCAACTATAAAAAAAACAAATCTTTCTATAACCCAAAAACAAAACTAGGTTTTTAACAAAAATCACTTACTTTTAAATGGATCTCCTTTATGTAGTTAGGGTTTGAGGCTGAAAATGTAAAATGATCATAACTTATGCTATATTTCTTGTATTATCTATTATGATCACAATTATAAAATTCCACGACTTCTTTGGATCTATATTCCCCGATTTGACTGGAATTTGTGCACTCTATCAAAGGATAACCAATCTACAAAATTTGTAGTCATCATTAGAAAAAAACCTAAAAAAGGATAATTTTAAATTGGTGATAGCTCCACTTTCCAAACTCTGTTTTGGATGATTTTTATTTTGAAATAATGTATTTTTCCGAGAATAAGTCATATTTATGCATGGTTTCTTCAAATTATATATAAAAATTTCTATAAATTGACCTAAATGCTACCATATTCTTTTCCATCAAAAATTTGTAAAAGGAAAAAAATTCTCCCACTTTGTTCTCAAGAAAGATCTCTAATTCCACTTGTAGTAAACCTTGATAGATATAAGTGAGAATAAATCATAAAATTTTAGAAATAAACCATTAAAATATAAACATACAAAAACATCCACCATAAACAACACAAGAATATATATAGAAGAACCATTAAGGTAGGATAACACCATCCATTACTCGTTATGGAAGGAATCACCCCACAAGCCATGCTTTCTACAAGATAATACAATCCAACGCACCTCCAATACAATGATACTCATGTGTAATTATACTTTATCATGAGTGTTCCTAGGAGTATATGCCAACTACCCCTTTTTTATTATATTATTTCCTTTTAATTATACACTGGTCCTATTCCATTATTATGGCCACATCATATTCAATGTTCCCTTGGGTACCTCCCTAGGTACCCCATATTATCCTCAGGTAAATTACATTGTCAATGATCCTATGTACCAGGCACATCCAAGGTTCATGTAGTAGATACAATTATTAACACCATAGAGTCCATTATTTCTACCCTCAAGGATAACTTAGTTATGGTGCAAAATTGAATGAAACAATAAGTTGGTCAACATAGATTTGAACATTTTTTTGTTGAAGGGAATCAAACATTTCCTTTCATGTAGCCTTATAGATAGACATCACTCAAAGATAAAGTTTGCTAGAAGCTAGTTCACAAGTTCTATGGTCCCTATCAGATCATAAAACACATTGGAAACATGGCCTACAAGTTGACTTTCTTTGCCCATTCCTAAATTAATCTAGTCTTTCACATGTCCTATTTAAATAAGGTTGTGGGATCAAATTTCAAAGTGAAAACCAAACTACCAAAAATTGATGAAGAAGGTTCCATTTGACTCTAGCCATAAGTAGTATTAGATAATAGAGAACATTAGTTGTGCTAGTGCATGATCTGGGAAGTACTAATCTAGTGGATAGATATGCAACCAAAAGATGGCACATGGGAATTGACAATGATTCTACAACAATTTCCTCACCTTCATCCTTGAGGACAACACTAATTTTAAAGGGCGAGAGCATGCTAGGGTCCTACCATAACCCCCTTATTATACTTTATTGATGTACGTGGCCACCTTCCTTGGATAAGGTCCAATAAATAGTCGGTTACTAGTAACTCATTGTAAAAGGGTCCTCTCTATTAATAGAGAATTTTACCCCTTATTTTTCATTTGGGTAATGCCAGTGAATTTCTTCACTACCCTAGTGATTTTCATCACTAAGAGCCTTGGATGTTTGGTGTACTCACCTGGTTTCATAACTAATGTTGAGATAGAGGTTTTTGATGACATATTGATTGATCATGTGATGTGGCACTTGATGATGTATAGTCCCTTTATTGAAGAACCCTAGGGTTTGGGCATGGTGTTGGATTCATCTAGGTTTTTGGGCATGTTCACATTTCCCAAGGTAGTTCACATTTCCCAAGGAATCTTCATGTATCTCAGGGAAGTTCATAATTCCCAAGGCATTGGTCAAAAAACGTTGGAGCTATTTTTCATGTGCCACGACTCCTCATTCAATGCCACATCCTATATTTTTGATCTTTCACCTTATTCACTCATTTAGAAGCACGTGTCCCATTATTTGAGGGGACATCCACCTTGAAGATTGCATCAAAGGTTTTATTTGGTATGTGTGGAATTGATAATGTTTCCCATGAATTTAGGGGATGATTCACATGACTCATGGAGAATTGTTACATATTGAAGACATCATACATTTCTCATTGGAGATAATTTGTATAGGGATTCTCCCTTTGGAGTGGTTTTACTCTTGATTTATGGGCCTTTTCCACCTTGGAGACTTGTACGTCCACTTTGAGGAGATCTAGGAGGGTTGAATTTCACACTTTGGGGGGATTTGGAGGCTATACACTGCATGTTAACTCACCTTCTTCCATCACTTATGGAGATACTTTCTAGTTAATTTTCTTATATCATTGCACATATTGCTTGACCACCTCTTTTCTATTATATTTTTTACTAGATAGTTCGAGGAGAAAAATATTTTATTCTTACCTAAGATATATCTAAGGATGTCAAATGATATATTTTTGTTTTATTTTAAAGAAAGATGGGAAACATTCTATATAAAGAGTTCCACTTCCTCATTTTCACTCATGGTTGGTTTTTTTGGAGATTTCACTCCTTGGAGCTTAATTGAAGTATCTTTCTTGTAGCATATAGTTGTGTAAAAGGTTATTTCTTTGTGGATGATTGTTATCAATTCTTGAATCTTATTTATCTTGGTTATTCTTTGATGCATAAGTATTAATCGTGAAATACTCAAGTCTTCCACAAGATAACTATATCGGTCCATTTGAAGGGTAAAATATACCACTTGGAAGCAAGGCGTTCTAGGATAATTCCTTCTTTCTTTGTTGGTTTGGTAAGTTCTCAATTATTTTCCTTGTTTTTCCTTTGGATCCATAGCAATGAGTATTGATTAGTTTTATCAAGCCATAGTTGATAGTTTTGGTGAAGGTTATTCCAGTGAGGATCCCTTCTTGTTGAAACTTGATCTCCATTTTTAATCTTGACTGGGTCAGGGATTATTCTTCCTCTTTGGTTCTAATCTCTTGAATCTAATCAATAAATCAAGTAGACAAATTATTAAGAGGAATTCTTCTTGACCTCTTAAGCCATTTGATTCATGTTGACTCCATTTCCCTTGTTGGAATTGGCACTGATATCTACTTTCTTCCATCACCTATTTTAAAATCCTAAAAATCCTAAAAACTTGTTTTATTAAGGCTACTCTCAATTTCACCTTGTGCCTTATGTTGAAAGAGTGGCTATCATTGATTTCAACCGTTGAAGAAGACCTGACGGTGTAATTATGGGACTCGAATTTGGCTAAGGAATATAGTCACAAAAGATGGTGTAAATGTAGGTAACTCACTCATGGATGGATAGTCTGTGTCATGTGATTTTTGGTGATAGGTGGTACTCCACGTAGTTCCTTGCAGTTGAGGAGTTATGGTCTTGTGAATTTAGAATCCCTGAAGAATGGTCAAGAAGCCCCTTGTTGGTTACAAGTATTTAATGAAACGGTAAAGTGGTTGCAACAAGGAAGTCTAGAAGCCCCTAAGTTTAAGAAGAGAGGTTTCTTAGAAAAGGTATAAGTACACCTCAAGGAGTCATTCACAAGTGCATTCACTTACTCATTCTATTGAACATCTTCTAGTGAACTAGTGATCTATTTTTCAAGATAACAATGGAGAAATCTAAGGTAGCGACAAGAAAGGAGTGCGGGAGTTTTTAGGTTGCAGAGGAAAGTGATATTTTCTAAGGAAACCCTAGTTTGGTGGGCCCCTATGATTCATACCACTAGTTTCCCGTGAGGCACCCTCATGGGTTGCTTAGGGATCATCACGCGAGGCCCCGTGTGATAGAATGTCTTAGTCCCGATAGGACAAAATTTTTTGGGGGGAAATACTAGCACCAATTCCCTGAAGACAGAAGACAAATTACATGTCAACATTTCAGTGTTTCAGGTCAGCTACAAAGGTACTGGTATGTTTGTTTTGAAGGATATGCTTGATTATGATGTGCTAAATTCTTGAGGAATACTTGGCATAGTGATGAGGATTTGACACATGATTGAGGTACATCTTGGGTAAGGTATTATGGTATATTTGGTTCAACATATGGTATGGTCTTTATGGTTCATATCTTTGAGATTATTTTTCATGGTTGATGTATGGTGGCATATGCACGAGGGACATGCATTGATTATATTGATGATATGGTACATGTATATACTTGATTGATGCTATGGTATATGGTACAGGTTGTATTTATGTTTGACCTATGGTACATGATTGGCTACTTATCATTGATGTTTTATTTGGTATATCTTATTTTTCATGATTGATGCATATATGTTGGTACACAATTGATGCATGGTATGGCACAAGTTTTTGGTATAGCAGGTTGATGGTACAGTGAAAATGACAGGTGGAAACGTTACAGGTTGATGTGACAGAGGTAGTGGCAGTGACAATGACCGTGACAGTGGAAGATATAGTGATAGTGACAGAGGCATTGATAGTCAATGTGGTAGTAGCAATGGTAGTTGTTAGCACTAATAATTTCATGATCAAATTTTGGTCTTAAAAAATCATACTTTTCTTATATAAATATAATAAGGTCTTATTAGCATATTTTTGTCCATATTAAGGTTATTTTTGAAAAGTGAAAGACAATTTTATTAATAACAGATTCATATATAAAAACATCATTCAGTTTTTACATGAGTGTCATGGTTTTGGAGATTCGAATGAATATTTACAACTCAATTTTCAGATTCAGAAATTAAGAAATTTTCCTGTTTTAGTCATTATCTTTAGGAACAGATCACATGAAGATGGAAAGTTATTTTTGAAAATTGAAAGAGGTTTTTCTCAATAAAGGAATCATATACAAAAACATATTGATCCGGTTTTTATGAGCAAAACGAAATGAATACAGATTATTAGCAAGTGCTTAACACAAAATAACAGAGATACAGTAAAACTAGTTTTCTATTCAATAACGAAATAAGCTGAAATTGTAAAATGCAGCGGAAACAAGCTTGCTGGAATGGTGGTGGCTTATCTCTGAGAAGAGATGTGATGGCAGTGTGCATTCGCAAGAAGCAGGTTACAATGAGGCTCTGAAGGCCTTTTTACAATAAGCAAGAATTCCAAAAACCCTAGACATCCANTCCAAAAACCTAACTCTAGGAGATGAAACGCCAAAAGTCATGTGGGCCCCGTTTGGGTAAGCTAGTACATCAACTTCCTGGGGTCGTAACTTTTGCATACGATCTCCGTTTTAGGCGTGTGATAGCCCGTTGGAAAGGTATCATCGAGGAGATTCATTTTGGGGGATCAATTGTGATTTTGGCTATAATTGAGGTGCTCAATACCAAGAAAACTTCATTTAGGCCCTCAAAATGGCCCCGGAAGTAAAAACTGCTAAAAATAGTAAATTGCCAAAAATGTCAGAAAACTATTTTGAGCCAGTTGGAAAAGATGGGTGGCCACCGATATCCATCTAGATCAAATATCTTTGATTTTACACAGTTTTCATGGTTTGGGAGAAACAGGTGGAACTTTGAGCATCATTTTTCCATAATTTCGACAGTTTATTTTTCCTAAAAATTGCCTAGCCACCTCATCATTTTGAATTTGGGATGGAGGTTTTTGGATCCATTTTTATTGGATATCGAGAAGAATTTAATACATTTATAAAATATAGGAATGGAAATATTGGGGGTGGGAGATCCCTATTTTTGATTTCATTGTAAAAATTTAAAGAGATAATTTTTGCTTATATTTTCTTATGTAAAGATATCAACTGCTTATGAAGCCAATGGTTGGTGTATGTTTCTATTCTTTGTTTATGATATCTTTTAATTCATATTGAACATATTTTGTTTTTGTATGATACATGACTGCAAATATGTATTGTGAACATTTCTTTATAGGATATATTGCAATCTTTGCCACAAAAATGTTTAAGCCCTTTGAATCTTTTTTGGAAAGGGTTTGTGAGTAATGATTTATTCTTCTAATGAGTAAAGACATTAAATAACATGTTTCTCTTTGGTGAATTTATCAGTTTTTGTTCCACAATTCTTCCATACCATATCACTTATCTTATTTCACTGAACAAAGGTTTTATTTACCTGGTTTTCTATACATAGGAAAGTGGTTTAAATAGCTCAAATGATAAGCCTCATTGTTGCACATTATTTTGGTCGCCCTAGTGATCAACTGACAACGTGTGCATAACCCACTTCCATGTTCCCTGAAAACACTAAAAGAGACTTTCTCCATGAGAAAAGTGGATTATCTTTTCTTCCTTAAAAACTATTTCAAAGGAGATCGCCACATCCTACTCTGTTCTTGGGGTGCGACTATTATCGGAAAAATCGGTAGGTGCAGACACTAATAGATTTCCCTAGATCCACCTAGATCTAGAAAAAAACAGGACAGGACATGACTCTTTCCCTAAGTTGTAGTCATTGAATCTACTAAAGAGAAGGAATAAATGACATACCTTGATATCGCTTCCTTAGGTCTCTGTTGTTCCCGCTTCACTCTGATGCTCTTGTGACATCATGTCTAAGAAAAAACAAACCAACCAAAGTGAAGATAGCAAAGTATATTTAATGTCAACTTATGCATATGATCAAGGAGTTATGCTATAAAATAAGAGTGATTTTATGGGAAAGGGACATGCCGCTGTATTATATTGAATGAAAGTAGAAGATACAACTTGATCGCCTTGATGTCACAAGCTTCCTTTTAGTGACCCTTGGTTCCAACACACACTTTCTCTGCACTTGCATAAAGAAGATCCAATTCCTCTTGATATACCAAAGAGAGTCTTCAAGATTCTATCCAAGAAGGGTTCTTCACACAATTCTTTCACCTATTCTTCATTCAATCTTGCTTAACCTTTTCCATGAGAAACCTTTCAATATATAGGAGAAGGAGGGATGGTTACATGGATGAGGATGATCCCACCAAATTTGAGAATTCAGTGGGATTCCAACCATGTGAATGCCAACTCATTTTCTAGAAGATCCCCTTCTAGAACCTTCGTGACCTCTTCTCCTTTCTAAGCTTAAAAACAGGTTTGCACCCTATCTATGGAGTAGACTGCGAATAGTTCGCACCCTAAGTGTGGGTGGCATGAAAGAATGAGGGATTCTTTCACCCTGTAACATAGGTAGCCTGCAAACTCATCTTAAAAATGTGTTTTTTGGAAGAAGACAACAATCATCTTTCTCAGGCAAAAAGTCCTTGTGGGAGCCTGAACACATCACCAGGGTGACCAAAATCATGTGTAACAGAATGCCCCCCAAAGTATGAGGCTAGAATCTGTGACAGCCGAAATACTTTGTAAACTACATGTGTGTGTCAGAAACCAGGAGCACACCTAATCGGAAACCTGCAAACAATCAAGCATCTGCATAAAATAATACCAGTTTTGAGGTAGGCATTCCCATGCTCAGATCACAAATGAATGGAATCACAAACATAATTCATGGCCACCAATGATACACCATGGATCCATGCCGTAAAAAATGCTACATAGCCACCAGAAATACACTATGGATCTATGTGAGAAGACTTGAATTAACACAACATAGCCACATGACATACAAAGTGGATCTATGCACCAACAAAAAACATACATAATCCATCGCAGCCTGGATCAAAAAGATGAGACCCAGGGTATTCAATCCCATCACCTGAAAGTACAAATCTAGCCATATGATTACATGTTTTGAAGTCGAACATGGTAGAAACCACTTAATTTCCATTCATTGATGAAAACCGTTAACAAGTGCGAGGGAAATCACCATTGATGTCAATGACTCCCAAGGTACCAAAGTACAATCTGAACGAATTCGAATGAATGAGATGAAGTCGAGCACTCGGCAGAATCTCTCGATTAGGGATCAATGATGTGAAACCCCTATCGAAACCGAAGAGACCTGCCATTAAGGCATGCAGGTTCCAAGGTACTAAATGATTTCTAAGTCTCATTTCTAGATAATGAGGTTGAGTCAACGGAACAAGACTCGTCACAGGAGGGCTTTGATGTATCCCCCATCAATGACATGAAATAAGTAATAGATTTTGAAGATTAGACGAAGTATGAATACGAGTAGAGACAGACACAGGGAAGGCCGACATAGTAAGAATGGACAACTGCATATGGCCAACTCAATAGAGGGCTCGTGTGAACTTCTCTTGAACATATGAATGACATGACCAAAGACTTGGCAGCACTAACTCAAAGATGACCCAAGATATGACCTTGTAGAAAGTCAAACAAGAGACAAATGGATTTTCCAACCCAGATTAAAATGATGAATAGGGGGTGTCATGTTCAAGAGTGACACTTACTGCCATTAATATGAATACGAAAATACATCCCTTTCCCAAAATTTCCCCCAAAATACCTGGCGAGTACCTCTTTATTTTTACGCAAGCTTGAGGAGGATAACATATTCTTGTTGATGTAAGCTCATCCTTCGGATGAGTCCCTTGGATTATATCTAACGAACCCTAGGAAGGAGTGGTTCGGTCCCATAACAGGTCTGTCGATGTTTGTTTAACGAGTCCAAGGATAGAAAACTCAGGAGTTTTTCATGTTTTGAGAGTCTAAAAAACACTTAAAGATAACTCTCCCAGCTTCTTTTTCATAAATAAGTCTAACGAGACCAAAAAAGTGATAAACTATCGCCCATCGAATGTTTTCTTCAGATACTTTAACGATCATGAAGAGAACAAGATCGCTCAACAATATTTCTGTTTTTATGGAGCGTGAAAAGAGATTGAAGGATACTCCCTTAGGTTCATTGTTTTCCTGTTACCATACGAGTACAAAAAGATGAGAAAAAGTATACTCGATTACGTTCTCATGTATTTTCAAGCGCAAGAATGAACAAAGATTGAGCTCGAGGTTTTTTCTACAAAAACCCTAAAAAAGTAACTGTACATGCGACAAAAAGAAAAAAAATACCTGTAACCCCCCTATTTGGACTTCAAAGTTGCTATACCTATGACAACCATACTCACAAGACCATCAGGGCATTAAGTTTTATAAGCAAAATAAGATAAAAATCAAATAAAAAATGGTAAAAAGTGAATAAATATGGGTAAAAAGGGTTTTTACCATTTCATTGTGATTTTTGCCCAAAACTTGTCCAACATACCTCATTTTCCCTCAAATTTCTTCACTCGATTGTGGGAGGCACAAGCAACCATTCGACGAACTATTTCTGCCAATGAGGTAAGCTTTTGATCCTTTAACTTTTCCATGGTTCATTTTTTGTTTTTATTGGCAATTTCTTGGGTTTTGAGTCCATTTTAGGGCCTCACTATGCGTTTGAGCATTCTCACAGACGGGATTTGTGTGACCTGCGAGAATCTCACACTGTGCCCAATAAAAATCATGCAAAATTTTGGAACAAGTTGCTAACTCTTCTCTCATGGCTCTTGTGTAGGTGTTTGACCATCACAATGGTGGAGTGGCAAGAAAGAGAACATGAGGAAGATGATGCTATTACTGGGAATGACCGAGGTATAATTGTTTCCCTCCAGGACTGTGGGCTCTTGAAATTCTTTTAGATTCTAGGCATGACAGCCCAACTCAAATTGTTGGAATACCTGGTCCATATGTGGGACGTGGACCAACAATTATTTCATGTGGGAGTTCATACATTGACCCTAGATATCAAGGATATCTACTTTCTAACAGGGTTATCATGGCATGGGTACCATGCTAGGTTGACCGGTGGCCGAGGTGGCAGACTCCTTATGAGTGAGTATTGTCGCCAGTACTGTGTTCCTGAGGTAGAAAGAAGCAAGGGTAAGGTTTCTATTTGTGGGGTCCAAGACTTGACCCTGCGAACCATCTTGTTCACTATTGTATGCATGGCTGGGAGTGTGGCTCCACACATGGCTCTCCGGAGCTACTTCCAATATGCCATAGAGTGCACAAAGCCTCAGGTCTTCAACTGGTCGGATGCAGTTCTCCGGAGTATGAAGAGGCAATTGACGAAGTGTAGAAGGGGCAACTTGAAGTAGTTTGGGTACAAATCACTTTTGGTGTCCTTATTCCTCGAGAGGGTCCCACTACTGAGACTATAGGTTGATTGGGGTTTACCAGCCCCATAGTATTCGAGGATGCTGAGGTGGTGCAACCTCATGGCTCAACACGTAGCAGGGCCCATCATCAAGTATAATGATTCATTTTTCAACTGGTTGTGGCCCCAGATGCTGATGATTGATGACTACGCATACGCTAGTTTGGATTTTCGAGGGGATCCGTATTTGGCCTTGCTTGAGGATGCTCAGTGGGGTGATTTAGGTAAGAAGTACACATTTTGTCCTTTTTAAATGTTTTTGCAAGTTTTATCATATGAATTTTTTTTGTGTTTATCCAAGAACTAGTAAAAAAATCTCTTTTTGATGACACAAATGCGGTGCCATATCAACCTCCAGGAACATCTCCTATTTAATGGCGAGGAGAGGTGGCTCCAGTAGCGATATGGGATGTCAAAGACTATGAGGTAGTGGAGAACAACTTGGAGGGGTTGACCGCTGACATCCCAGATATGGCTATTGGGGAGATTCCCAGACGTTACCAACGCCATACTGTGGGCGTATCCAAGTCTATCAGTCGACTGCTTCGTAGGGTAGCCCGAGCAGTTGTTTGTTATCGTGAGCGTCATCCATGACACTATTTTTTAGAAGCCATGGGCTTCGTATTTTTAAGATTTTGGTCCTTGGACAAAAACTTTTTGTAAACACTTTTAATCGTTATATACATATATAAGGCTCTTACTGGCTTATCTTGTGTTGTGTTATACATGTAATGTGTGATTGGTTTATAAATGGCCCAAATGTCTATCTAACACATAGTTAGCTAATGCATTAGTCAATGTATTTAGACATCTAGGAATGTGTTGATACTCAATATAATCAAAATAACATTCCAAGAGGTGAATTCATAAATATACTCATAATAAAGTAGGACTTCGAATAGCATAGACATTACTTAGCTATAGTATTACTAGTTGTGAATCAAGTCATATAACCAGGTGGCAGATACCAAGCGAAATAGCATCAATCAACAATTCGATGACGACGCTATATTCTGAAATATTATTGGTCGCACGACCAAGGCATAGACCTTGCAGACTAATAAGTTCATTTGTAGGTGTGTAAATTGCCCATGCAGCAGAGGCAAGGTTCTGAGTACTATGGCTAGCGCCATTGGCGAAGCCAATGTGGGGTAGAGAAGACTCTGACATCTGGAAACCAAGCACAACGTAACATAAACGATCGAGGGCAGAGACCAAATAAAGAAAAATCATACTACAGTAACACACAAAAAGTATGATACAATAAAATACAAGCACTCATGCACAGGTGATCTTAGGCATAGTACTTCTTTAAGTACAACCCATTTCTGGGTTCACTCAAAGGGATACCATCGTAGTCTACCAATTCGTAAGCTCCTTTCTCCAAAAATCGTCTGACGATATAAGGACCTCACCACATAGCTTCAAATTTTCTAGCTCCTAGCATATCCGGATCTTGTTCGTACAGAAGAACCAGATCACCTTCGGAGAAAATGCATGGCTTGACATGTTTGTCGGATTGGGCTTTGACACGTTTCTTCTGGGCTTCTATAACCAGGGTGGCATTGTGATGGGTTTCGTCTAATCGACAAGATCGCTTCCAGACCATAAACTAACTGGAATGGTGTAAACCTGGTAGCAGACTTAATGGATGTCCAGTAAGCTCACAATGTTGAAAACAACATTGTGTGCCAACTCGTTTTGTGAATCCCTATCATTCATCGAAGCATGGTAATGAGGACCTTATTTATTGTTTCTACTTGGCCATTGGATTGTGGGTAATAGGGTGTTGAGTTTTCATGGTGAAGACCCAACTTTTCAGTGAGTTCGGACATCATGAAGTTTCTAAAGTGGCTACCATGATCAGTAACGATAGCTTGAGGAACACCAAAATGAGCAATGATGTGATTGAATATTAATAATGTTGCAGTCCTTCTGGTATTGTCGAATGTTGGCATTGCCTCGGCCCATTTCATAAAATAATCTACGGCTACAATAATGTATCCATGCCCCCCGGCTGAGTGAGGGTGACATGTCATGAAATTGATACCCCATTTCACAAAGGGACCAACATAGACCACAGGGTGTAGAGGAGCAGGGTGTGTCGTATTTTATTGTTGTAGGTCTAGCAAGTGTGGCAATTTTGGACAGCAACGATATAATCGTTGAATAAAGAAGGCCAAAAATACCCTGCCCGTAAGATCTTCTAAGCAGTAGCATACCCAGACAAGTGACCACCACAGGCTCTGGAATGCCAATTATTGAGGGATTTCTCGACTTCATCAAATGTGAGGAAACGTCGAAAAACAAAGTCAATCCCACGATGATAAAGAGTATCACCGAGGATAATATACTGACGGGCTTGGTAGCATATTCGACAGTGATCAGTGCTAGACAAATTGGGCCGGAAATTCTGGGTCTGGAGATATATGATGATATCTTTGTATCAAAGGTCATCGGAACTAATCAAGAAAAGGGATTCATTGGGTAATGAATCAGCTACTACATTTTCCATTTCAAAGCAGGGAAGGTTGCATATCAACTCGACAAACACCAAGGATTTTTTGGACTTATCACGTTCGAATTCTAAGTCAAACTCTTGGAGTATTACGATCCATTTGGAGTATTTTCCCCCTATAAATTGGTGTGTAAGAATGTGTTGCACAGGGCTACAGTTAGAAATTACCGTAGTCTTGCGAGAGAGGATATAGTGTCGGAAACGTTGAACAGCTTGGATGGCTGCCAAGGCCAGTTTTTCAACATGTAAATACTTGGTTTCGGTAGTCATGAGACTCCGACTTAAGTAATAAATGACATGTTTGTCATGAGAATCATCCTCCTAGACAAGAACCATAGCAATGGTATAGTCCGAGGCTGCGAGGTAAAGGAAATAATCCCGACTGTAATTAGGTGGGGAGAGTAGTGGGGTATGTGTCAAAGACAGATTCAAATCTTCAAAATCTTTTTTGGCAGTGGTATCCCATATGAACTCAGAACCTTTCTTGAGCAGTCATGTAAATCCAAGAGTTAGCTCAGCATAGTTTGGGATGAAGTGACGGAGAAAGTTTGCCTTCCCTTGAAAACTTTGTAATTGGTGAAGTGAGGAAGGAGGAGGGAGATTGAGAATCACCTCAACCTTCAAAGGATCTACCCTGATCCCTTGACGTGAAACAATAAAGCCCAGAAGTCGATTGGATTCTACGCAGAAAACACATTTGTGGGGATTCAAGCATATATGGTAAAATCGACATCGAAGGAAAATGGCACAGAGGTGTATTGGATGATCTACATGGTGCATGGAATGAGTGGGTAAGTCATTGAGATATGGCTGCAAAATGTGCTTTATGTCATGAATGGTGTAAGACATAGCACATTGAAAAGTTGCACTAGCATTCTTTAAACCGACTGGGAGTTTTCGATAGGTGAAAGTGCCCCAAGGAAAAATAAAAGCCGTCTTGTGTTGGTCCACTGGTACGATATTGATTTGATTATATCCGGAGAAACCATCCATCAGAGAGAAGATTTCACTTCCGGCACAATTGTCGACGATCTTGTCAATGAAGGGGGTAGGAAGGTTGTCTTTAGGACAAGCTTTGTTAATGTCCCTATAATCAATGCACACGTGGATTGTGCCTTGTTTCTTGTCGATTGGAACAAGATTGGAAACCCAGTCAGCTAGAGTCACCAGGTAAATGAAGCCATCCTTAAGAAGTTTCTCAACTTCAAGATTGATAGCGGCTGCTTTACGTGGGTGGACCGGACAAAGTCATTGCCGAACGGGTTTAGCATCCAGGTATGTCTTAATCTCATGTATCACAATGTTGGGGTCAATACACAACACTTCTTCATAGCTCCAGGTGAAGACGTCACAAAATTCTTGGAAAAGAGACTTGTAGGTGACAACTTCGTCATGGGAACACGAAGCTTTGATATGCACATTTTTGACAATTCCATATTTTATAGATATGCCGAGGGGGATGGTGGGTGATATATTACTTAAGTTCCCTTCGTAGAATAGATCATGTGTAGACTCGGGAACAGTAGAAATGACGACAACGGTCGATGGGGTCGAGATCCATTGGTAACCCTCGATGGTGTGTTGTTCCAGGAAGAGGATGGAACGATGATGTCCATAGTCCCAAGGGGTGTCTTCCATGGACATAACAGACATAATCATCTCGTCCATGGGAAAAATGACGTGGAATGGATCAGGAGATAAATCACCAAGAGAGGGGGTAGCAGAGGTTGCCGATTGAATGGCTTGATAAGTGGATTCAATTGGACTCAAAGGCATTTCGTCGTCGTAATGAAGATGATCGCTTGGGTTGGGTACCATCCATGGGTCGTAAGACACAAGGTTCCCATGAAAAAAGGTGGAGATCATGTTGATCGAGGTGACAAATGGATGTGGAGCATCGAGTGGTGGTATGGGGAAAGTACCCATTAACGATGAATCTTTAATAAGACTCACACCAACGTTCTCATATCCTGGGGGGGGTTTGCAATGAACGGTACATTGATGGTACGTGTATCAGAGTGGAAGAAGGCCAATTGGTCGACAGTCACTACTTTTCCTTGATGTGGGAAATGCATGACGTGGAAAAGAGTCGACACAACTGGACGCATGGAATCAATCCAACTATGGTCAAGTAGAAGGTTGTAATAAAGAGGAGCATCAAAGACCTCCACTTCAACTTGGACCATTTTTCCTTCTAACGTAATAGGCAACGAAGGGAGGACACCGTAAGGATTAAAACCAGATCCATTGAAGGCTTTGAGCATTTTCTAGGATTCAGTCAAAGGAGGATTTTTTATGGCTTTCCAACAAGTAATAGACATGACACACATTGAGGCACCCTCATCAATAACTAGCCTACAAATGTTTTTGTCAAAGACAATAACTTATATTTGGAATGAAATTTGAGGGGGTAACCTTGGGATGTGATCTTCCAAGTCAAAAATTATTAAATTCGTATCCATAGGGTCGATTCCACCAATAGATTTCAACAGTGCCTTCCGTTGTATACTACAACTTTGAAGGACTTTGAGGGCTAACATCGCAGATGGTGCTTGGGCCAAATCTTCAACAATACTGTAGTTCTGGGCAAAAGTGCATGAGGATTGAAAGCCGATTTCCGAACGACACCCTTTGGAGGAGGGCGAAGAATTGTGTCTAGGCTCAGTCATTCGAGATGAAGAGGATCGTTGGTAGGTGGAGTCGTGGGAGATGGTTGGACCAATGAAAGAGGTATTGCATCAACCTTCTCTTTGGAGGAAGGATAATATTTGGCTCGAGTGGTAAGTGTGATGTCATTCTTATTTGAATCACCTGTACACATTAAGACATAAGATGTATTGGAGGGGGAAGGTTGGTCATAAATGACCAATTGGGCTTGTTGTTGAGAAAGGAAGGGTTGTGACAATATGGTTAGAGTGGGTGGTTTTGTGGTCCCTTGAAGGAACTTAGTAACATCAGCTCATCGTGGACAATCTTTAGTGTAGTGATCATCACCATAGATAAGACAAGGATATCGGGGTTTGCATTTATCCCTATCGTCGATAGGCAGGGTTTTGGTTTTCTCAGTTTGCATATTATTTTTATCCTCCTTGTTCTTACCCTTTCCTTTTTTGGATTTATTTTTGTCGGTGGGGGTAGATTGGACAGAGTTTTCCTTCGAAGTCTTGTCAGTGGGAGGGGTAGGAGATGGATCATTTTGAACAGTAGAAGAAATGGATTTGGGGTTGTTGCTAGAGGTTTGGACATAATAAGATTGGGCATGGAAGGTGCCAATCACATTGTCAGCTACATGAGAAGCAACAAGAGTGGTTGAAGTAGCAAAAGTACAAGGATGAGGTGCGTCAGGGAGTAAGTCATAGAGAGTACCCATTTGTGAGTAAACTAGGTCTAGGTATTGGGCACGACTGATGGCATGTTCTTCTATGACAACTCCACCCATGGTGATGTCACGACTGATGTCGTTCATGAATGATTTCGTGAACCATTCCGCCAGCAACTGATCGGGAAGTTTGAGTTTGATTAGACATCGTCTTTGTTGCCACTCATGAATGTGATCAAAGATATGAGTGGCTTTGGTTTGTTTGAAAGAACTCAAAATCTTGGTTGTCGTTTCGTAGTGAATCGGTAACTGGTAGTGGGTGAGGAAATCCATAGCAAGGGTGTTGAAGTCAGTGAAGAAGCCTCATGGTAATTCTATATACCACTTCACAGCAGAACCTATGAGGGTTCACTGAAAAAGGCGTAAATGAATAGAGTCATCCGTCAAGGAGTTGGATGAGCACTAGAGGTGAAAAGTCATTACATGATTGTTAGGGTCCTCTCTTGGCTTACCATCGAATTTAGGTATATCGGATGGTAGTTTGGCCGGTATAGTGGGCCATTGAGGAGAGTGACGGATCAGATCATTTGAAATTCTCGACAAATCCAGGAGGTCCAGGGTGGCTAAGAAAGGTAATTGTCTATTCACATGCAGGTACTGGTGACTTTGAGGGGGAAGTCCCGTCGGTAAACCAGTGGGACCATAAGCAGTTTGCATATAATGCAAAGATCTGGGCAGATTCAGTTGTTGGTGTGGAAGCAAGTAATTCACAGGGTTGTACCCTTGAATAGGGGCATGGGGTTGAGAATTCGAGCCCCAAATAGGATTAGACGTACCTGGATAGGGTTGGCCTATACTAGGGGGTATGACGAAGCTAGCTTGAGGTTGTTGCCCCCTAGTTGAGTGAGGATTATGTTGTATAAGATGATTCCAATACTGGGCCAAGGATGGAGGTATGTTTTTTCCATAGGGTGGGGTTGGTGGGGGTTGCCCTCCAATCAGGGGTTGCATCCCGGTTGGGATTTATCCTAGAAAGGGGGGTTAAGTTTGGCCTCCTTGGTGAAATTGTCCACCAACAAGAATCTGGTAATTTGGTGTGAATGACGGAATGGTGCCACTAGGATCAGTGCCTCCGATAGAGGATGGAAGAGGTCCAATGAAAGGGAGTGGAGGAAGTGTCAGAATGAAATCGGGAAGATGGTGCCTAGAAGGAGTGGAACGACCAGGAGTCTCGGATGAGATTTGTGTAGGAGTGGGAATAGAAGCATTCAACGCATGATATCTGGGTGGAAGTGGTGGGGTGTTTCTGGGAAAAATTAGTGTGCCAATGGGAGCTTGGCCAACCATTGTAATCCTGGTGTGAGGATTCGTAGTATCTAGGACCATTGTGTAATGGACCATTTGTAGAGGGAGAGTCAAGACGTGGTTAGCTGGCGAGGTGTCTATACCAGGAAAATAATAGGCAGTAGTAAAAGGTATTGTGCTTGGATCAGATGTTTCAGGCAGCTCAGGTGCGAAAGTGATATTAACGCCTACTCCTGAGCCAAAGAGATCCTGTCTAAAAATTCCAGTAGTCCAAAAAGGATCTTGACCCTTAGGTCCTATGAAAGGTTCGGTTGGTGATATAGAACACTGAACAACTAGATCTCTGAAATAATTCACTTGAATAATATGTCTCTCAGAGTCGGTAGGAAGTTGGAAGTCCTCTCAAGAAATAGTAATTTGGAACCATTCTAAAGAGTTAGTTCTTTCCACTTGTGGAGTGGCGACGTCTTGGACTTCACTCTGTTGAGGAGATCCCTCTAGTGAGTTGGTAGGCAAGGGTTGGGAACCTTCCAGATCTTCTGG
Organism: Picea sitchensis; assembly: GCA_010110895.2. Taxonomy (NCBI): domain Eukaryota; kingdom Viridiplantae; phylum Streptophyta; class Pinopsida; order Pinales; family Pinaceae; genus Picea; species Picea sitchensis. Next base: position 106,942 of record SNQJ01S0019074.1, read on the forward strand.
GGGTAGGCCTTGCATTCAATGTGAATGGCGTGGAGGGTCAATTGTGATCAAGTTAGAATCTTACGAAATAAATTCTATGGCCAACTTGGGTAAACAAACAACATACGCTAGTAAAATCTAGGAAGGAAAACCAAGCAAAGAAGATCTTCCAATTCCGAAGTCACTAGTTGGTGATGAAATCCAACGTCGTGACGACGAGACAGAAAGGGGTTGGGCTAAGGTGGAAAATTTACGTTGATGACCTCCTTAACAGACTTACGCCCTGGTGCAAGCTCCCACACATAATCATGGGTATACCCACTAAGGAGCTCAAGTGAGTTTGTGCAACGTCGATTCCAAGTATCGTGAAGACTTGCCCTTTCACAGTCACCTTGTGTAAGACCCTAAGAAGATAGGCTACTAAGGTTACCACCAACAAAAATGATGCCTGGGGGAACAGTTGACAGTACGATCCACACATAAGGGCGGGGTATCTAGCCCAAAATCAGCTTGAGAGGCTTCCACTCATCATTGTGGTTATACCTTCAAGTGACCCCCGTAATACATGCAATCTCTACACCGATATCAACAAAGTAGGGTGAGTAACTTTGTCAATCTCAATGCGACCTCGGGTTTGACCCTTGTGTGAGAAGGTCTTCCTAGGACAAAATGATGCAAATGGAATTTGACACTCCTTATCACAAGATACTATTGTATGTTTTGTGCTTTGGAGAGTATGTCTCACTGCCTATTCCAAAGTTCTAGCCTAGCTAATGTTGGTGTAAAAGAGTCATAGAAAAAGTTACTAGTTGGATTTTAAAATTGCGCAATGTTATTAAAGGTTATTGTTAGTCAAAAGGAGACAGAAATGAAATCGATGTTGTGTAAAACTCTGACCCAAAAATGCATAAATAGGAATGAATGATACAAATTTTTGTTCGATGAATCCTATATACAAGAGGGAAAGAGGAGTTTTTTGGAACAATACAAACTACGATGTATGATCTTCTTTGAAATGTAATATCAAACAACCATGAATAATGAAAATTCCCTATTCATTTTTTTTCAGTACTTGAATGCCAATATTTTCGAATATAAAGTTGCTTAAAAAATAAAATGTCTTTAATTTTTGTTAGAAACCAAACAACAGGGGTGGAACTAAGAAAAACAAGCAACCAACGAAAAATAAATATACAACAAAAACCCAAACCAATCTTTCAATGAAGACAAAAATAACAAACTGACAAGACCAATCTCTTCAAATGCATATGGGTAACAATTTTTCAAGTAATAAGAAATTGAAAAGAACTATTTATCTCAACTTTTAAACCAATCAAAGGCTCCCAACCAAACAAGCACTCGGATTTCAAAACCAGAGATTATACCCTTGTTGCAAAAAGGTTAAGAAATAAAAATTGAGAAAACCTGATCAAGAAGAGCTTAATCATTCACGAGATTTGAAGTCAAGAATCATTCAATCACTGGCTAGAGAAGTTCTTCCTAGACACACAAACAAATCTCTGCATCCGAGGACACAAAAGACTTCATCCAAAATTTTTGCATGTGGGTTTACAGGCTAGAAGTGTAGTACAGTGCGAGAATCAAGGATTCTTGCAGGCTAGACACATGCATAATGCGAGAAGTTCCCACTGAACTTAACAACAGGGTGAAAACTTAAGTAGTTCTCGCAGGCTACAGAAGGATGCAGTGCGAGAAGCTCTGTAATCAAGCAAATTTTGGAAAAAGGAAAAAAATTCTGAGGGAACTTCTAGATCCAGGGAGTCTATAATGGTCTCCTCAAGACTCAGAGATTGATGGGAATGAAAAATGGTAGGTTAAGAGAAAATGGCCAAGAAAAAACCACCAAAAATGGGTTGCATCCCCAGTATGGTCGCCAATTTTTTTATCGGACAAATCAGTAGGTGCAGACACTAACATATCTCCCTAGATCCACCTAGATCTAGAACAAAGTAGGACAGGACACAACTCTTTACCTAAGTTGTAGTCATTGAATCTACTAAAGAGAAGGAATAAGTGACATACCTTGATATTTCTTCCTTAGGTCTCTGTTGTTCCTGCTTCACTCTGGTGCTCTTGTGACATCAGGTCTAAGACAACACAAACCAACCAAAGTGAATATAGCAAAGTAATTTCAATGTCAACTTATGCATATGATCAAGGAGTTATGCTATAAAATAAGAGTGATTTTATGGGAAAGGGACATGTCGTTGTATTATATTGAATGAAAGTAGAAGATACAACCTGATCACCTTGATGTTGCAAGATTCCTTTTAGTGACCCTTGGTTCCAACACATGCACTTGCTATGTACTTTCATGAAGAAGATCCAATTCCTCTTGATAGACCAAAGAGAGTCTTCAAGCTTCTGTCCAAGAAGGGTTATTCACACAATTCTTTCACCTATTCTTCATTCAATATTGCTTAACCTTTTCCATGAGAAACCTTTCAATATATAGGAGAAGGAGGGATGGTTACATGGATGAGGATGATCCCACCAAATTTGAGAATTCAGTAGGATGCCAACCATGTGAATGCCAACTCATTTTCTAGAAGATCCCCTTCTGGAACCTTCGTGACCTCTTCTCCTTTCCAAGCTTAAAAACAGGTTCACACCCTATCTATGGAGCAGACTGCAAATAGTTCACACCCTAAGTGTGGGTGGCTTGCAATAATTAGGGATTATCACACCTTGTAACATAGGTAGCCTACGAACTCATCTTAAAAATGTGTTTCTTGGAAGAAGACAACAGTCATCTTTCTTAGGCAAAAATTCCTTGTGGGAGCCTGAACACATCACTTGTAAAGACATCACCAGGGTGACCAAAATCATGTGTAACAACAGCGATTCTTGATCATCACATGCTGCACAAAAATGGACTATGTTGGCATCATAGGTTTCCTGTGCCTATGGTGTGACGATGCTTGAACAAAAGGAAAAGTGAAATTCATGAATGATCTAGAAGATGAGGTGGCCTCTGATTGATTTGGATCTTAATTGCTTCTCTGATTTAGTGAGATCATCCCAATCTCCTCATCCATCCCTCTTTCACCCTATATAAAGAGGGATCTCTTATGAAAAAGGATAAGTCTTCCTTATGCATGAAGAATTCTGCTATAGATTATACTGCAGATAGCTTTGCTTTAGCTCTCTAAGTCATATTGTGGATCTTCTTCATCAAAGGCATTGGAGCAAAGGTGTGTGTGTTAGAGAAAATAGCCATTGGAAGGGACCTTGCAACATCAAGACATGGGTTGTGTTCTCCACTTTCATTTAATATAATGCAACAATACATATCTTCCCTATAAAGGTCTCTTTACTTTTATTGTATAACTCCTTGATCTTATACATAGAATTCATTGGAATATATATATATCTTTTTTCTCTCTCTTTGTTGGTTTGTGCTTCTTAAACAGGTTCACCATCCCACAAATTCAAATATGGAGCGACAAGGACGAAACTAGCGAGGATCAAGCATCATTTAAAAGGTATGTCATTTGTCCCTCTTTGAACTAGTTTATATGACATTGAAGTCTAAGGTGAAGTTTGTATTATGCCTTGTTTTGTTCTACCTTCCTATTGAAGTTAGGGATATTAGTTTGTGTCTGCACTTACCAATTTGTCCGATAACAAAATTGGTGACCATACTGGGGAACATCCTCTTTTGGATTTTTCTTTCTTTATTTATTTTAGCTTGCCTTCGTTTGGTTAATTTCATTCTCAGAGTCATTGGGTGATCCATATTGACTCTGGGGTCCTGAAAATTCATTGAGAAACTTTGTCCTCTATTCATTTTTTCTCTTATTTTCAGTGATCCTCACACCATGCCTGTGAAAACCAGAGCGACGACGTTGCACAATTTAATTCCCATTTCCTGCGACGATCCTTGATCATCACACTGTGCTCTTCTACAACTTGCGACGATTCCTGTAGAATTTTTTTGAAATGATAGTCAAATTTTTCCTCTTTGCCCAGATCTTAAATTTGGTTTTGAGGTGAATTTTTGGGTTTGTTGATAGTCTGATTATAGTCTGTTTGTCAGTATTTGAACATGATTTTATCCTTCTTTGCTTTGTTTTAGCTTGTGTGCTTTTGAAATATTTGATCTCTTCCTTTGAGTGTCATTATGTTACAAAGAATTGTTTTTCTTTAGAATTATTTAGTGGAAGAGCTCCCTTTTCTTCTATTGAATAGTTCATGTTAAAAGAGAAATTTGATTTGGGTTGATGTGTTTTTAGAGTGATTTGATATTGATTTTATCTTTATTTGAAACAAAAATAAAATAAAATCTTGCTTTGCATTAGATTGGGGGCATCTTTTCATTTGAAGTAGTGAAATTGCAAGGTTTTTGGCTCATTTCTCGAAGTTCTTAATATTGATGAGTTTAATAAAATGTTGGGACATTGTGCATCTAGGAATGATAAACGTTTTCTCCTTATTGTAATATATCTTTCATTGAAGTGAAATATTTTCATTCTCACTTCTTTGCATTGTTTAGAATCGGTCAAAACATCATCTAGTCCACGCCCTTTTCCTTTTGAGTAAATAACAACCTTAAAATAAAGCGCTTATAAAAATTGATTAGACATTTTTATACTTTCTAGTAGAAAACCTTCATTAGCTTAGGGTGTAGGTATTTGGAATAGGTGTGAAAGATAAATTTCCAAGGTTGTAAACAAACATAGAATATTGTTCTAGCGAGCGGTAAATCCACATATTACATTTTGTCCTGAGAATCCCTTCTAACACAAGGGTCAATCACAATGTCACATTAGGGCCGACAGAGTTACTCACTCTTCTTTGTTGGTATTAGTGTAGAGATTACACATATTATTGGGGGTCACTTGAGAAGAAAATCATTTGCATACCTTCTCGAGGCGATTTCAGGCTTACATACCCTGCCCTTGCATGTGGATCGGACTGTCAACTCCTTTCCCGGGAATCATTGTCATAATTGGTAACCTTAGTAGCCTATCTCTTTAGGGTCTTTACATGAGGTGACTATGGAGGGGCAAGTCTTCATGGTACCTGGAATCGACGTTGTCCAAACTCACTCGGGCTCCTTGGAGGGTATACCCATGATTATGTGTGGGATCTTGCACCAGGGTGTAAGTCCATTAAGCAAGTCGTCAACATAAATTTTCCACCTTCATTATCTCAGCCCCTTCTTACATCATTCTCACAAAATTAAATTTCATCACCAACTAGTGTGTTCATTGTGAGAAGGTTTTGTTTGTTTGCTTGCTTCCTAGATTTTTAGCGTGTGTTGTTTATGTTTCCTTAGCATAATTTAGGTTGGTTCTATGTTTAATGGCATCAGTACCTGGAATGACCAATGTAACAACCCATACTCCCAGGGAACCTTTTGTTTTTCCTGCTTACGAAAACATTGGTACTCCTTACATCACTACTTTGAGCCTTCCAAGTCTCACAATTGGATTGTCAGTATGGTTGTTTTCCACTCTGGTAATCCTAAATGCAGAAAGTGATTCAGTTGTAAGAACTTCCCCCCAAGAACATCAACCTCATGTTGATCCTTCACCTTCTTCAACATTAAGATATCCTTCTCCTTCTTCACTTGCAAGGAATTCTTCCATTTCATCTTCTTTGCCGAGTCAAAGATCTGAATCTAGTAACCCGATGGATTAGAAGAAGAAGAAAATGAAGATTAAGAAGAAGAAAAATAACTAAGGGTCTAAACCTCCAACTACTGTTGGACATGTTGGAAAACCACCAGTTACTGATAATCGTGCTGGGAGTGTTGATGATTCCAAGATCACCCAAACAACCCATAAGCCAAAGTACCCTTGCAGTCTTTGTAAGGGTAGCCATATTCTTAAGGATTTCCCTAGTCTATACAAGGTTATAGAAGCATGGTCTACACATCTTTGCCAACCCATGTTGTTAGACTCTGAACAACGTGCTAATGACCTCCCGTCAACTAGTAAAGATATCGTTGGGAAGAAGAAAAGTAGAGTCAAGTTCCCATGTATGTTATGTGGAGGGAGTCATCAAACTCACCTTTGCCCTTGTATGGATGAAGCCTTGAAATTACTGGAAGACATGGTTGTTTTCCAACCTCAACTTCCAGCTGCTTATCACAAGCTTACTCTCGAACCACCTGTAGTTGATGGAATGATCAATTTGGTCCCTTTGTTGGTTAGTCTGGTTGATCAAATAGTCAATATGGTCACATCCTTAGTTGGATCAGTTGAAAAAATGGTCAATCTGATCCCATCCTCATTTGATCCCACTCTCCCGTTACAAAGTGAAACCCAAGTGGTCAATCCGTTTCCATCCGTTGACCCCATTCTCCCCTTGGAGAATGAAACCCAAGTGGTCGATATGATCTTGTCATCAATCGATCCTACTTTCCCACTAGAGAGTAAACCCGGTACTACCCACATTTTTTTCGTTCATACAAAATCTACCATGCTAGGAGGCATTCCTCCTCCGATGGAACATCCTCCCAGCAATGAGGCCATCCTTTTTTATTGGGCTGCACTAACTGGACCTCATCTTCCCTCTCACATTCCTTTCAATATTACAATACAATTTTGTGGTTGGGACGTTCCTAAGACACTGATAGATGAAGGTGTGTCTGTTAGTATTTTATCCTCTATTGCTTGGAAATATTTGGGTTATCCTCAACTTGTGTCGATTATGCAGAACCTATTAGATTTTAATAGAAGAACTGGTCAATATTTAGGGACCCTTCCTTAGTTTCTGGTAACTTTGGGAGGGAAAATTGTCTTTATTGATGTCATGGTAGTCCAATACCCCTTGGATTTTGATTTACTCCTTGGGCAAGATTATGCCTATGCCATGAAAGTTATCATGTCCACTTTTTTTCATGTGATATCTTTCCCTCATGATGGAAGATTTGTGGCTATTGATCAACTCTCCTTTGTTGGCCCTTATTTGATTATCAACCCAACGACCTCCCTGAATGGTTCTTATATGCAGACAATATCTCCCCCACCACAGGTCAATTATGTGGCATTGTCTCCCATTCCTTCAGTTGCCGATGTAGATGAGCCTCTCATTGTAAGATCAATCTCTTATGACTTGGATCTAGTAATTGACATGGTGATCTCTTCGGTAGGGATTTTAGACCTTGATCTCCTTACCCCTATTGCGGGCCTCGACATGTTTTCCTTCTAGAGTGTGTTTCTTCCATCAAGTGAATATCTCTTGGAAGCCATGACCGATTTCTGTCCCTTGACATGGTGTCCTTCCAGAGCATTGTCCTCTTGAAATCCATGATCAAGAAAAGAGATTTGAGCATGGTTTTCTGATTTCAAGCTCATTAAAAAATGAAACCAATTATGAGGATAGGTTTTTGCGTCACTGTGGCAACCTTGTTAAAAAAATAAAACGAGGTTATGAGTGTTAGCACAAGAATTCTCATCTAGAAGAGGCCTAACTATCAGATTTTTGGATTTTTGCTAAATACCAGTTCCCTCAGTGGTAAAATACACTACCTCTTTGCACTGCCAATGCATCTAAGTAAAGGGGGTTTGATATCATGAAAGGAAATTAATTACTCTACACATGTTCAAGATTGAAGGCACTATGTTTTTTACAATTCTACCTAAACCAACACATAGACGCAACACAGTGGCGCTACCTATAGGCGTTGTGTAATATTCTGGCAGAAAACAAATTGTGCAAAGTTATTTTACCAGTTTTGAGTCATTAACTTAAAACTTTGATTGTAAACAATTGAAAAGGTATTTTTGAAAACTAGAGGAGTTTTTTGTTCATAACATTCCAAATAATAAAAACCTCTCTCATGTTTTCAAAATGTGTTTTGGTTTGAGAGATATTGGATATAGAAGTAGGTGCTACGTACTCTGCAGAGTGGCGCTGCATACTAATTTTCTGTAGCAGTCATAGTTTTCATATTCACCTTCTTGGGAGGTTGCCACATGTAAAGAAGGGTTCAAATGACTTCTCAAGGATTAGTTAGATGTCAAAGGACACCTGCACCTAAGATTTAGCTCCAGAAAAGGCCTCATGCATGAGGTGGAAACAATATATTAATGACTTCCAACAAATTCCTGAAAATCAACAGTTTGTTGGATTTTTGTATCTTTGATTGTTGCCACCTATCTCCAAGGCTTAGAATCCAATGGAGGATATGGGATTTGACCTCCTTAGATTATTTGGATTCTATTTTCTATTTAAGGAAGGAGAGATCTCTTGGAGAGGGGTTGGTTTCATGAGCAAGAGAGATGAGAGAGTTGTAGGAGGCACTTTGCCTGTGATCATTGTAACCCTAAGGGGCTTTTATTTTTGTAAACATTTCTGTTATTGAAGGTTTATGATATATGTGTTATCAGATTGTATCTCTTGTTTTGTTTCCCAATTTGTCTTCTTACTTGAATGAATTGTACACCTTGAGGATCATGGTTGCCTTTGATTAATGGATTCTTGAGCATCTGAGGATCTGATGTAGTTTGCCTATTAGTCATTGTTTATATTCAAGTACCTTGAATTCATTTGTGCAGAGAAGATCTATGCCTTATGGATGTTCTTCTTTGTGTTATATTTTTCTTCCTCTATTCAATAAACCTTTATCTGATATGCATATTGATTGCATTTAATGAGTAGGGGGTTTGCTTGACTCCATATCCCAATGGTCCATCATTGATTTACAACAACTTATTGTCCTTCCCCTTCCTTGTTTTCTTCTTCTTAATCCACAAAACCGATCAAGCATTTTTATTTCTATGTTACCAAGCTTACTCTCATTTGCAGTCTGGGAGTGACTATTGGAGTGATAACATAATTGGCGTCGTTGACGGGGACGGATATGAATGATAAATCTTCCCTCGGAGAATGACATTGATCAGATCCAGCTTTTGATGGTGAACAAGGGTTGGTCACATAATCAGGACTACATCATTCACCTGGCGACTCCACTCGGATCCACTCCATGAAGGAAGATCATGTTGGTGACTTCACTAATACAGGACAGTCATAGCCATGGAAGCTATCTTGGCTCGGAGGTTTTCACCTTTCAATTTTTCATCTATTCCTAGTTTTCCTAATCATGTGCCTTCCTTCTTAGAATGCGCATATTTTTTGCCTTTATTTCATGGAGATGAAGGGGATAACCCTGCCCAACATCTCATAAATTTTTATCAGTGCATAGATCAGTTGAATTTCTATCATGAAGGTGTTCTTATACTCATTACAAGGTAATGCTTGAAGGTGGTGGTATCATTCACTCCTTGTTGCCAACATATCTTCGTTGCAAGAATTTCATGCATCTTTCAATAAACATTTCAGTAGGTACTACTCTTCTGACAAACTTCTTGAAGGGTGTTGTGAAAAATACAAGCTTTATATTCAACAGGAAGTAGAGTCTTCTTCATGTGATGAGCTTAGTAATGATCCGATTGAAAGTGAAAGTGAAGATGAAACTGAGTTTTCTAATGAAGATGTGCATAAAAAAATTTCTCCTTCTAATTCCCAAGAAGAGGACTTTCATGGAATGATTGATGGATATACTAATGATTGCATGGATTTAGATCCATTAAATCCTGTAGCTTATGCATCTAATCTCGTTGTTTTAAAAGAAGAAACTATTGTAGAAAATGATCTTTCTCCTTTCCTACAAGAGGTTTCCCATCCTTTGTTAGTACCTGAGATTGAAGAAGAAGATCAGAAGATTGATCATCATTTTATGCAGGAAAAGGGCGTGCTTGATTCACCTATTTTTGATGAATATTCTGATGAAGGAGAGCATATCTCTTTTTTTATGTGAAGAGCAACCCACCAGTTTATGACAGCTATGAATCAAATGTTGATGAAGAACAACTTTGTATAGAAATCAGCCATCCAGAAACTCCCGTAGCAGACATTCAACAATCACCTTCTCAAATCACTGAGCCCACATGTATTGTGTTGGAACTTGGATCTGCAGGAGACACCAAACAGTCTATCATCAATAGTGAAGCTAGCATACATTCCTATTCAGATTTGCAAGCATCCGAAGGTGGCAGCCATGATCAGCAGGAGGATATGCAGAGACTTTCAGATCTTCAATTGAAACAACAGCAAGAGCTATTTTTTTTCAGTCTTATAGATCCATTTGATAATTATCTTGAGTCTCTGAGTAGCTTGGATGTCAGAGCACTTTTTTCAATTGAAGGATGGTTGTCCTACTCTTTTGAAATGCATTTATGTATTCTTTGGTTTCCTACATTGATAATTTCCAGATCAAGATGCTTACCAATCAACCAGATGCTTGTATGGATTCATTGGAAGCACACTTTTACCTAATCTGAAGCATCACACTTGATTAGAGTAGAAGTAGGAATAAATAATCTCATTTTTTAGCATTTCCTTTTTGTCAGTTTTTAGAATACAATCATATAAGTTTCAAATAAGGAACATAGGTTCTTTCGAGTACAGAGGTTTTCTGGGACAGAGTTAAAGATGGACAAGGCACATGTCTACAAGTTCTTATCATCTCACGGGGAGCATGCCATCCCCCATGGAGCCTATGTTAGCACAATAATTCTCATCTAGAAGAGACCTAACTATCAGAGTTTTGGATTTTTGCTAAATACCATTTCCCTCAATGGTAAAATACACTACCTCTTTGCACTACCAAGGCATCTAAGTAAAGGGGGTTTGATATCATGAAAGGAAATTAATTACTTTGCACATGTTCAAGATGGAAGGCGCTGCATTTTTTACAATGCTACCTAAACCAACACATAGACACAGCACAGTGGCGCTACCTACATGTGTTGCATAATATTCTGCCAGAAAACGAATTATGCAGAGTTATTTTACCAGTTTCGAGTCATTAACTTAAAACTTTGATTTTGAACAATTGAGAAGGTATTTTTGAAAACTGGAGGGGGTTTTTGTTCATAACTCTCCAAATAACAATAAACTCTCTCATTTTTTCAAAATGTGTTTTGGTTTGAGAGATATTGGATATAGAAGTAGGCGCTACGTACTTTGCACAGTGGCGCTGCGTACTAATTTCCTGTAGCAGTCACAGTTTTCATATTCGCCTTGTTGGGAGGTTGCCACATGTCAAGGAGGGTTCAAGTGACTTATCAAGGATCAGTTAGATGTCAAGTGACACTGCACCTAAGATTTAGCTCCAGCAAAGGCCTCATGCATGAGGTGGAAACAATTTATTAATGACTTCCAA
>SNQJ01S0019075.1:9607-20448 GCA_010110895.2 Picea sitchensis
GCTTGGAAGAGGAACTTTTGAGTGATCATGATGGCGATCATATTCCTAGAGGAGACATGCCACCCCCATCCACTACAAGGGTTCCAGATTCATCAGTTTTACCTTTATCTGCACAACGTCCATTGTCACATGGGGGCCATTCAATTGTTGGTTGTGTTCCACGATCACTTCCACCTGTTCCTGCTCTTATTCAAAGATCACGGGAGAAGAAACTAGATGTTTCTCGTGGCAAGAGGAAAACTTAGAGCATAGTACTTAGTACTTGCTAAGTTGCTAATATATACTAGATCTCTTTTTTTGTTTCATGTTTAGAAGTAATCTCTAAAATTTAGTACTTTGTCTTGAGTCTTGAGTCTCGACTCTTTATTATGGATTATTTTGTAAACAATAAAGTTATGAACTTATGAACTTAAGAACATCATATGACAATTTACCTTTGAAGTTTATGATTGATGTTATGATGCTTTAATGATTGATGTTATGATGCTTTTATGATTGATGTTATGATGCTTTAATGTTGAGTCCCACAAATGTTTATGATTGATGTTACATGTGTAGTATGTTACTATGTACTATGTACTAAATGGTTGATGCTTTAATGATCATCACTAATCAATTAATTAAATGATCTTATATCTATGTTTTCATGTTTTTTGCAATTGATTGAACATTCTCCATGTTTTATATATATGCATCAAAATATATATTTTTTATGTATTATATAAAAAACTCTCCCGAAATGCTCTCGCTCCCGGAGATTTTTGAAAATCTGTGCTTCCCGCTCCCGCTCCACGCTCCCAACAGCCTTGGTCCTATTGGAAAAATGAGGGCAAGGAGTTGGAAAGGACAACCTTTACAGGTAGATGAGGGCCTATGAGGACATCCAGCAACAAAATGTCCTCAAAGGCAGGCTGGAAACAGGGAGACCATTGTTGAAATAATGTAACTGCAAAGAGTATTCTATTTATTATTGATGTATTATTCATTAGGTCAATCCCCTTTTGCGGATTGATCATGTCGGGTATTGTAAATGACCAAATCCCCTTTTGCGGATTGGTCAAACCCTAATTGTAATAGGCTAAATGAAAAGTCGGCCCCGGAATATATTAAAGTGGTTATAACCACCCAGAAAGAGAAGTCGGCCTAGCCAGAATATATTAAAGTGGTTATAACCACCCAGAATAAGAAGTCGGCCCAGCGAGTGAAAAGACACCTCCGTCCACACGTGCCAAATTATATAAATAAAGAGGCTAGCGCCTCATTTGGACACACAAACACTTCTTCATCAAGAAGCAAGTTCGGAGCTGCAGTTGGAGAAGGAAGAGAGAGAGAGAGAGAGAGAGGCGCATTCTTGGGAGAGGAATTTTTGTATTTGTTTGAGTTATCTCTTGCATTGTATTGGCTATCTATAATAAGGAAGTTTTGTTGGGTTTTCTCCCCCATGAGGGTTTCCCAAGATAAATGATGTGTCTCTTGTGATTGTGTATTTCTCAGTGATCCTATCTTATGCTATTGTTATATAGTGAAATGCAAAGAACTCTAATAATAGCTTAAACCTTAACATGGTATCAGAGCTAAGCTGAAGAGAGCATCTTTCACAAGAGAAAGTGAAAAACGTCATTGTTGCCATACATTCAAATTAGGGCTTTTTGTTGATGAAGTATTTCAGCCCCAAAACCATCTAGAAAAGTGCGCCCTTCCTCAAGGATCACTTTGGCATCCTCAGTGCAACTTTTCAATGGCTAGATCTCCCAAAAAGTGAAACCCTAGTTTTCACTAGGTACCAGAAAATCAGAAGTACCAAAAAACCAGAAGCACGAGTCCAGAAATCCGCTAATCAAGTTTGATGAGAAAAAATTTGGATTTTCATAAATCTGACTGCACTAGCTTACTCGCCTCAACTCAGCGCATCTATCCCCTGGATCAGAATTTCAAAATTTGAAGTTTGAAAAATTAGGGTTTCCTCATAAAACCCTAAGTTGCAGTTGCAGCCGTAGTACCAGTTGCAGTCACCCTTGAAGTTCTTAAGAGTTGGTGATCATTACCACTACTACCAAATGGTGCCTCTACCTACAAATGTCATCAGAGGTATGCACTCACACATGTTTAAACGGTTAAGAAGTTGCAAAAGAGAAGCCCCTCGATGTAGAGCCACCGCAACCAATCACAACCATGAAACAGAGACCTCCAGGCTCCAAGGCCATGGTATTCAGACACCGTCCTCACTAGTCACATCCGTCCCTCATTATTTTCCATTGTTGCTCATTAAGGAACTATTTGTTGTCTTCATCAGACTTATGTTCTTCTCCAAGCTTGATAACTTCAAAGTTTCCTTAATTCTCAACTATAACTATATTTACGTAAAATAAAAAGCCAAAGTCGAGCTGTGCTATTGGACATGTACCTAAGAAAGATCATGAGTTCAAATATTAACTGACCATTACATTTCATATATTATGCTTTGATAATTTAAATGATGATTTTGAAAATAATTACAGTTTAGATTTATATATAAGTGTGTGTGTGTGTGTGTGTTTCTTCCAAATGATGTTTGGCCATGAAAAACTAAGAATATCATCAATATTGTAAGAAGACAGAAATTACCTTCTTCCTTTTGCATCCGAAATTACACCCCACAAATATGCACCCACCATCATCCCCACAAATACAACACTAGTGAGCATGCTTTCTTGATAAGGAGACACTCCCCACTCAGAATGAACTGCTGGTCCTAGAAATGAAAGTAGCATCATTTCCATTGCTTCAGCACCCCAACCTAAGCCAGCATAAGCCAGCAAAAGCCCTTGGAATTTCCCGAAGCCCACAGCCAACAGTGCATCATCAACAGAAAATACCTGACCACCATTTTCCATCTGCAAACCACTAACATTAAGACAGGATTATTAGCCTTCTGGTAACATACATGCAAAGTTCAAAGATACATATATCATATATGTAGCAATGTAGTCAAAATCTCAAATCTTATATAACAATATCATGTAGAAATATTCAATTCAAGAAATATTGAGAATAAACAGTAAAGACCAAAGAAAGCCTCCCATCTCATAATGGAAGAGTGTAGAAGATAGAACAAAGGAACTATTTTGAATAGGTTAACTAAAAAAGCACGATACACAGTGCACACACAGAAGTGCAAAAACATGGACATATTGGAATAACAAGAATCAATATCTCACCATATCTAAACCAGCAGAAACACACCTATGCTTTTCTTAGATAGCCCTCACATATGGTTTTCAGAGACACTATACAAAGTTGATACAAAATCTTTGGCCAGGATATGCATAGATGAAAAGCATCCAGTCCATGTGTATTCATGTGGATAATAGAATCCAAAGCACCCCAGACAACTTGAAACTGCAAAGTAATTATTACTCATAAATAAAACTATATACCACATTTACCTAGATATTGTGACTCAGCAAATGAACTTTATCTCACCATATCTAAACCAGCAGAAACACGCCTATGCTTTTCTTAGATAGCCCTCACATATGGTTTTCAGAGACACTATACAAAATCGATACAAGATCTTTGGCCAGGATATGCATAGATGAAAAGCATCCAGTCCGTGTGCACTGTGTATTCATGTGGATAATATAATCCAAAGCACCCCAGACAACTTGAAACTGCAAAGCAATTATTACTCATAAATAAAAATGTATACCACATTTATCTAGATATTGTGACGCAGTAAATGAACTGCCAACAGATTTTTCCAAGAGACCTTTGTGATAAATTTGAATTTTTCTTAGAAATTGATGAAAAGTTCGCCACTGTACAAACTACCTCCCTCTTGTGCACCTACAATTCAATAATGTCCCTAATCTTCTTCAACCTTTATGGTCATATAGAATGAACAAACTAATATTATGGTTATCGTCATGGCAATATGTTGTCTACCATACAAATTGTGGTCTCATACAATTCGCAATACCTCAAAATGTATTCATCCACCATATCTGCATTGTACAAGCAATGCCCTTTGGTACAAGGTTTAATGTCCCTACTCACTGTTACAAACAGCCCTGATCGATAACTATAAAGAAATCCAATTCAAGTAAGATAAATTAGAGAAATCCATAAGGATAAAATATAATTGATAACAATAAATGTGATATTTGATACAACTACTGGTGACATTATAGATACCATTGAATGGTCACAAATATGAAAAGACACAACTTTTGGGGAATTAGTTTATTTATTGTATTTACTATGTAATTATATTGGTGTTTTTTATAATATAGGTCGCAGGACCAGTTCTTGGGAATCCTGCTGGGTTACCAATCGCTCTTGCAGCTAACAGTTAACATTGCCCCCCATCCAAAAATTATAGGAAAGAAGGGGGAATTCCACTAAGTAGTTCTTCAAAAAAATGTATTATTTATATTAATTATATTCATTACACTGACCAACCGAAGTTTAAATTGTTCACGTATCAGCTCTAAAATAAGTTGTTCTTTACAGTGTTGCAAATATTGACGATATATCGCCAACATCGCAATATATTGTGATTCTCTTAGCTCAATGTTATTATCGCTAGAAAAAATCATCATTTTTTCAAATTTTGAATATATCGCGATATTTTGAAAATATCGTGACATATTGGCAAAATATTGCCAAGAAATTGGAAAATATCAGCTGAACCAGCAGATTTTGGGATTTTTTGGTATTGTTTTGTTCAATTTGAAGAGGGAAAGCAGGGGATTGAGAACAAAAGGGCTATTCACTGTTACATTTGCCCATAAAAGGGCTAGAGGGAGGGGGTTGCTTTAGATGCTTAAAAGATTGAAAAAGTTGAATTTTTTTTTTTAGTTTGCCGAAATTTTCCCCAATGTCACCAATAAGTTTCTTTCCAGACCCTCAGCGATATATTCATCGACACAATGTTTGCAACATTGGTTCTTTATTATAAAATNATATATATATATATATATAAGATCCTTTATGGTCACAATGATATTCTATATGAGGTAATTACTTCACCACATTTTTGGTGGGGTAATCAGAAAGCAAGAGGAAGTGAAGGTCGGGAGATGGCAGAAGAAGAAGAACAATTGTATTACTCCTATGATCTTAGGGGAGAAGTCCGATGCAAATCCATTTTCCCATCTCCTACAGAGCTTATGGCAGCTTGGAAGGGGGGTTGATCGAGATTAGAGGAGAAATGCATGATCTCTGAAGATAAGAGGAAACCGGAGATTCACAACTGCTCAAAGCCAATGGCAGAGGAAGCAAGCAACCTCCTAGGCATCAATCTGACAAGACCTTTGATTGAGAAAATAGAGGACGAGGGTGTTAATTTTGGGGTTACTCCAAAAGTGTTTTCACCTTACTAGAAGAGCACTATGTCTCCTAGCCCCGACCCCCTTCGCAATGCTCCATGGACATATGGATGGCTCAGTTTGGGTGTATGCTTGACCTTGGTTAGAGTGTTGACATGGCACCCTTACCTAGGAGGTTGTTACTTGGATCAGCATGTTGACTAACCCAATGGGTGAGCACAATGGGGGATTCAGTTGCTCGATCAGAGCAGGTGCCTAGCTAGAAGGAGGAGCGTTGGGCACTTGGAGGAGGGAACTTAGCCCTTGGAGCTTGGGACCATGTGATACACACCTTGGAGGTTGGTCACTTGACTTGAGGACACTTGGGTTGAGGAGTATACTTCATGGAGGTTGGTGATGGACTCAAACACCTCTGTTGAGGAGGAGCATAGGAGATTTATGACCACATTGGCATACATGGGAGTAGCATTGGGCACATAGTTAGAGGAGGAGCACCTTGCATGAGGAAACTTGGATAGCGGACCACTATGTAAGAGAGTGTTGGACTAACAGATTGTTGGAGAGTGCACCAACTTGAAGGAGGGGCGTTGAGCACAAGATCATGACTTGGAGGGCATTTCACTTTGGGGATTGGATAAACCCTAGTTTGACATGTGTATCCTTGTATTGTAGAGCACTCCATGTGGGGTTGCCTTGTTGGTTACTTGTATAGACACAGTCCTTGTTTTATGTTAGCCTCCTTCACCTACTTCTATATACAATGGAGGAGAGAGCTCTTGTATTCAATCATTATCATTGTAGTCTTCTTTGTACTTGTCTTGGAGACATTAGGGTTCATGAGAAAACCCTAGAAGAAGAAAGGAGAGAGAGAGATGTCTTGCATGCTCATGGAGAGATTGCTTGTGTGATGTTAGGGTTTTCTCTTGTGATGTTACGGTTTGTGCTATGTATGTAAGCCCTAGAGAAGAACATGTC
Organism: Picea sitchensis; assembly: GCA_010110895.2. Classification (NCBI taxonomy): domain Eukaryota; kingdom Viridiplantae; phylum Streptophyta; class Pinopsida; order Pinales; family Pinaceae; genus Picea; species Picea sitchensis. Next base: position 15,892 of record SNQJ01S0019075.1, read on the forward strand.
GTTGAACATGATGATGGTTATTATGTCTCTTGTTGTAGTGCTAGGGTTTCTACCCTAGTAGAAGACATAGAGAGTGGAGCTAACACCTTTCATGATTTTGAAGCCTTGTTCTTTTTGGATGTGTAAGGCAATGGCACAATCACGGAGAGATAAGCTTGATGAGTCTTCATCTTGGTGTGGTGCCTTGCTTAAAAGAAGACTTGGTTTTTATATTCTTGATGTGCCATGGAGGTCTCGGTGCTTGTCTTGATGCAAAAGTTGAATACCTAGGGTTTGAGGACTCTAACTTTAGGATGGACATGTATATTTGGAGGCTAGCGCTAGAGTTGTCTTGACATGTACTTGTATGATGTAACATGGCTAAGGTTTGTAAACCCTAACAAAGACAATAGTGCTAGTGTGGAAAGCTTGTGTGATGCAAGCTTGTTGAAGCCAAGGAGGACTTGCCAATGTTGATGCTAGCTTCTTGTGGATCTTTGGTGGTGGCAAGGGTTTTGATGATTTTCCCAGCTAGGGCTTGCAGAGCTAAAGATTATACCAGCTTTGTGATAAAGCTATGGTATGTACATGCACTTCATTTCTTCTATATATATACAAAGTTTCTAGTTGTCCAATACTTGTGTAATTGCAGATTTGATTTCCAGCTATCGTTGTCTTCATGATTTGGTAATTTCCAGTGTTTGTGTGTCTTGCTGATTTGACATAAATTAAGGTTGAAATTTTTAAATGATTTGACAAATGTCTTGAAGATAATAGGGCAGATTTACTACTGTAAATTTTTCTGTAATAAAGTGAATTTCATATATGGTTTATGCTTGGAAAAGTGTGCCCTAAGGGTCGAAACTTGTTGGCATGTGTTTAGTATCTTTTCTCTTGGGCTGCCTAGTGTGTTGGGTTGAAGTGTGATGAAATAATGTCTTTTGTTAGCTGTTGTAAACTAATATTTCATATCAGCCCTAAGGCTGAAGTTCACAAGGACTAGATCCAGGAAACCTCCATGTGAGGTGAAATTTGTGTTTTACATTAAGAGTCAAAGAACGCAGAAATTTCTACATGTTATCGTAGCTATTTTTCTAAAATCACTCTTTTGGTGAAGAGTGAGTTAGTATTTCAGTTGCATTGTACTTGGGAGTGGTACTTGACCTTGTTGAGGTTGATTGGGTGGTGAAACCTTAGTGTGCTTGAGATAAGCACCTACACCCATGAAGGGTTTGATGGGTTGAAACCCTAGTTGCTCTTGGGATGAGAGAATGCTTTCACCCGTGATAGGCGGTAGATCTACTACATGGATGACTGTTATGGATTATTTTTAATAGGTATGATGCCTAGGAGGACTTGTGATAGATGGTTGACTTGTTCCAAGGGTTGCTAGTATGTTTCGACCTATGAGAAGTGGTGGATTTACATGATGGATGATTGATATGGATTTATTTCCAGCGTATGAGATGCCCAGGAAGACCTATGATAGATGGTTGATTTGTTCTAGTGGATACCTATGTATTCTACTTCATTTATGGATGGCATTGATTTATTTTCAATGTGTGTGATGCCCAAGAAGACATGTGATAGGTGGCTGATTTGTTCCAGTAGATGCCGGTGTGTTTTCACCTTTGATAGGTTGGAGGATCTACTTCATTGATGGCCGGCATGTGATCTATATTTTAGTAGCTGTGATGCCCATGAGAACCTGTGATAGGTCGCTAATTTGTTCCAGTCAATTCCAAGGTTTGGAGTGGATCAATGACTATGATAGGCATTTTTTATCATTTGATTGTTTGCTGATTTTTGGATCCTAGGATGGGCTGATAGATTGATGATTATTGGCTGCTCTGTTTTGGTTGAGTTCTAACTCAAGGGTTTATAGGAATGGCGACCTTGTTCAGTTTTAGTGATTCTTATAGATGTAGGGAGCATCCAATGCCATTCCTTGGGGATAGTATCAGTTGTGCAGATTAATCATGGACATGATAGCTAGTGTGATACTAAGCTATTGGGATCTTGTGCATTTGTACTTGGAGATAGGTTCTAAACCTATGATGGTGGAATCAATGATTGATTCCAAGCTTGTAGCTAATGGAGTGGTGATGAGTATCAATGACACGATTGTTGGATTCTCTCAAGAAGAGGGAGTTGACCATGATGATACTTTTGCTTCAAGATGCTCTTAGTCAAAGGGACATGCCCTTGTTGAGATTATTGCTTCAATTGCCAAAGGTTTTGAGGTGCATGAGAGGGATTCTCATGCTCACAATTTGATGATGACCCTTTATGGGTTGTTGTTACTTTTCCCTCAAGCTTGATATCTCAAGATTGATAAGTTGAGATGTTACTCTTGATGTCTTCCTTGTTTTAGAGCAATTTCAAAGTTCGACGAGAAGCAATGATCTAGGGTTATGTTCCTTCAGTTTCACAGATGGTCGTCGTTCTTTTGGAGCCCCCAACAAAGGGGAAGAGGAAGTAACTTGGTTTGGTTGTGTAAACCAAGTTGCCTTGTTGTATTCTTCTTCCATGTTCACCATCTGGAGGTCAAGTTGCAAATTGCTTCATTGATTGCTTGGAAAGAGACACACCTTTGTGAGCAGTGGCTACTTGGATGTTGAGGTGTGTGGACCTATACTTGTGGGTTTGACTCTTACAGAGTAGGTATGATGTTCTATCATGATGGAGGATTCTTTCACCATTATGGAGGCACTAGAGTTACTACTTGCAATTTCAGAGAGAGTTGATGGGTGTTATAGAAAACACTTTTTTCGTAAAGAGGGAGAGCGCACCAACTTGGAGGAGGGGCATTGAACCCAAGATCATGACTTGGAGAGCGTTTCACTTTGGGGGTTGGATAAACCCTAGTTTGACACATGCACATCATTGTATTGTAGAGCACTCTATGTGGGGTTGCTTTGTTAGTTACTTGTATGGACACATGTCCTTATTTTATGTTAGCCTCCCTCGCCTACTTGTATATATAAAGGAGAGAGGTCTTGTATTCATTAATTATAATTGCACATTAGGGTTCATAAGGAAACCCTAGGAGAGAGAAGTCTTGAGACATTAGGGTATATATAAAGGATGAGAGAGGTCTTGAGACATTAGGGTTCATAAGAAAACCCTAGGAGAGAGAAGTCTTGTAGGGAGCAAGACGCTAGGGGTCATGACGAAACCCTAGGATCTATATGCTAGGGTTCATGATGAAACCCTAGGAGAAGACAAGGAGAGAGATATGTCTTGCATGTTCATGGAGAGATTGTTTGTGTGATGTTAGGGTTTTCTCTTGTGATGTTAAGGTTTGTGCTTTACATATAAGCCCTAGATAAGAACATGTCACTAAAGGTGATGATGGTTATTATGCCTCTTGTTGTAGCACTAGGGTTTCTATCCTAGCAGAAGACATGGAGAATGGAGCTAATGCCTTGCATGATCTTGAAGCCTTGCTCTTTTGGATTGTTGACTGCCTCTTCAACTAGGGGGTCAACTCCATGTACCATGAAGATATGCATAATCAGATGCAAACATTGTCGAAGACTTTTTGGTTCTACAGGGCATTTTTGCTCCAGGACACAGTTTTGTAAGCGGGATTTCCGCACCCCTGCGCGGGTTTATAATGTAATAGGTCTACATGGATCATGGTTAGGTCAGTTGCCTTAGGGTTTCTTCATTAGGAGAGTTCCTTTCACTGAGTGTTTTTTATCCTCGGGAGGTTAATGTGGCCTAACCAGCCAGGTTAATCTCCCTTGAGTTTTTCACTCCCACCCAATAAATCCTCTAAAGTGGTGGAAGGCATTCTAATGAAGTCATTCCTAGGTAGCTAGTGTTTAGGAATGTTGTAAATGACCAAGTAAGACAGCACGCGAAATTTCGCAGAATTCCGTCAAGTATAGCTAGGTTTTTTTTAAGGTTCTGAATTAATTAATTAATTAATTCTAAGTATTTAATGTAAAACTTAAGTCTTGGGATATTTGTACTCAAAAGAAAGCTAATGAGACCCCCTGCACCCGTGGACCAAGTTTCAACTCAGTCGGACAAGTTTTGCTAGGTTGTTTGTCCGCTAAGGAGTTTTTTTCGAAAAACGATGATTTTAATTGCCAAACCCAGGACATGGGCAGATGCCAATTTTGTAATAATGGACCAAATCAGGTAAAGTAAAAGTGTGCTAGTGTTAAGAGAGACTACCTAACCCATCCTAACCCTTTACCTACCCCTTTAAACCCACCTTTTAATTTATTTCCCAATTAAGGGATATGTACACCCTCCCTACGTGAGCTTTTAATTTCTTTTTTTAATTTTTGGGTGAGGGCCCCTCCTCATGAGGTGCGCCCTTCCTTCTTTCCTCTCCACATCACTCAAAGTGTGGACTCCACCCTCCTCACAACTCTCACCTCACGTCCCTCACATAACCCACGCATTCCTTTGGAAATGCGTCCTCCTCCTCCACGTAAGATCTGGAAACTCACTTAATTTAAACGTGGGCCTCCCTCCTTCCTATCATACGATCTTTCCCTTCCACCAATCGCATGCTTCTAAGGAGTGTGCCAACACACTCCTTCCACACCCCTTCCACGT
>SNQJ01S0019075.1:39403-49494 GCA_010110895.2 Picea sitchensis
TGCAAGAGTGGCCATTCTAATACAGAACGTGTGACTACAACAGGGACATAATTGTTTTTAGAAGGGAAACGAAGCAGGTTCAAATTTTTGAATTTGAAATAAAGCGGCATTCGAAACCACTGTTTCGTCATCGATTGCCAACTCAGCTACAGTACGTCCATCCACGGTCTCCAATACGCTTCAAATGAGTTGGCTACGACGGAAGGGAGGTGCACAGTGCAACAAGGCAATCCCGCCATGTGAGAAGTGTGCCGAAAAAACTTGGGCCCGTCCACCGGAAGCTATGGGAATGGCTTATGCTCATCCGACCTGCACCATTGGGTACTCCAACTGTCACATGAACCATGTACTAAGTAAATGATTGGCTTAGTGCATGGTGAATAAGGCTTGCCATAAAGTTATCAGTCAATGCAATGTAAGAAAACTAAGTTTTTTTATATATTAAAAAATAAAATTTTAAGTTTCTTATGTTACATATTAAGTTCTTTACATAAATTTTGAAATCAAATAGAATTAATATAACAGTCAAACCTAACTCATTGCTATATAGGGGGAGGTAGTACAATAATAATCTTCAAAAATAACTTATAATTAATTAGTAATGATGACGAGGCGGGGTGAGGATCCCTAGTTTAGTTTAGTTTAGAGGCACGATCCTCCGACCCTCCCTCAGCGAGAGAAAGAGTTGGGTTAAAAACAACCGTACCCATATTCTTTATAACAAAGACTAAATCCTAAAGAGTTGGGTTAAAAACAACCGTAACTATATTCTTTGTAACAAACACTAAATCCTTCTTTGTGTTCAAATTTTTGGCTAAATATGAATGAACAAACAAAGTTTGTTTTTACAAAAACATAATCTGCAAATTGCATAGTCTCACTTTTGTATTTAAATTTTTGGACAAATATGAAAAAAAAACAAAGTTTGTTATTAGACAAAAACAGAATGTACAAATTACATAGTCTCACTTCTCAACTTTCTTAGGTCTATGTTAGATGGGAGAAACTAATTATTTCGAAACCTTCTATGTTAGATGGGAGAAACTAATTATTTCGAAACCTTGAAATTCTAAGAGATGAAAATCGGCTAGGAACAACATTATTTTTAATGGGATGGATGCAATTTTATTATAGATTCATATGACACGTTGCCAATATTAATGTTTTTTAACAATATTAATGTTTTTTAACAATTAAATTAATATTAAATGTTAAAAATATTAAATATAAAGAGTTATTATATTAAAATGTAAATGAGTTAGTGTTAATATAACTTAAAAAACCAATGTTATTAAAATACTTCAACAAAACAATATTATATTAAATAAATTATATATATATATAATAATAATAATAATAATAATAATAATAATCTAATTTTAAGATTTCACCAAACATCAAATTAATGTATGAAACCCTCTTATTTGTATATTTCTTTATATATAAAGGAATAATATACATATAAATGTTGTTGGAAGAATAAATTTAATAAATATTTGTTATAAAAATTATAATATATTTTATCTTCACTCATGCCTTATATAATGAACAAATTGAAAAAATATAATAAAAATAATTAAAAACAATTATTTAAAAAAGTTTGCTTGCCTTCACAAGTTGACTTTAAACATCATTTATATTAAAAAAAAAAAAAAAAAACAAGGTAAACAATTAATACTTAATCAACTAACTAAAAATAGTGTAAACATACATTAAAAGGAGATCACTAACACAATTCAAATCTTCATTTTCAAGTTGTGTGTATTATGCATTAAACATAGTAGATTTAGATAATTGAGATACATATTATGGATCTCTAGACATAAAAAAATGATTGCAAGTAATAGTAAGAAAGTTATCTTAAAAATGATCATCTTGTAAATATTTGGAGTCAAATTTTAGATGACTAAATCTTTGAACCTTGTTTTTTTTGTAAGTTATCCCGAGAACTTTATATTACTGTATTTGAAATGTACATAGACTGTGTTGTTGGCCTGCCACTAGGGAAACCAGACCAACAACAATGCATCAGATTGTCTGGAATAATATGGAAAAAAAGTGTTTTGAACATGAAGGTCTGATAAAGTCTATCTTCTATGATTATCTCAAAAACTACCCGAGAGTTTCTTTTGTACCGACATAGATGGGGCTGGATTAAAATCCTATAGCCTTCGATATTGAACCACAAAAAAGGGAACATGATAAGCATCAATGCTGAGTGGAGGGTTTGCCCTCATCCAGAGTTACTCGAACATTGTCTAGGCTGAGGGTTGAGAAATCCAATCCCGCGAGTTTCTTTGCAAGGAGGTTCATCTTGAGGTATTGGAGCCGCAATTGAGCATTTATCTCGTTCAACTCGAGATGATCTCTTCCTTGTCGTCTTTTCTGTCCATCAGAGTGCGTCCAAGCATGAGTTTCATGTGCCAGTATAATTCAATCGTCCACAAGTAGTGAGAGATGAGAGATCTGGTATTGCCAATGTCGAGAATCCAAGAGTGAGTTTCCTCTTGAACCTCATCGTCTGAGACGTATCTTCGAAGGATTCTGACATCAGCTTCCACAAGATCGATGTCTGCTTCAATGCTCGACGAAGTGTGGGCTTCATAGGAATCATAGGAGTCTACAACTACTACAGCTAGCCGAGAGCTAGTGAGACGAGGAAGATGTCAGGAGGTTCTTCCTCAACCTCTTCCTCGAGTCATAGTGGTTCTGAGAAAAACACAACGCGTGGAGAAGATAGGGAGGGGAGTCTGCAGAGGGTGGAAAGAGTTGGAGCAGTGTTCGAGTAGAGCTGGAGAAAGGTGGTAGAGCCAAATGGGGCAGGGAGGGAAAAAAATAAGGTGAGGCAGACTGCTGAGGAAGGTAACGAAAGTGGTGCCATGATGAACACGAGGAGTGCAATGAGTTTGTTTGATGGTCTAGGGAGCTTCCATGGCGAGGAGCTGAATGAGAGGTACATTCCAGAAGTGTGGCTTGTATTGTCGTCTTACCTGTTCACCATGATGAGAATGACAACCGCGGGGAGTAGTCGTCCGGGTGGAATGCTGGGCTATAGTGGAGTTAAATTCCATTAATTGAGGTGACTAAAGTGTCGGGAGGTGAACTCACATCGGCGGGAGGGGTGGCCATGTGGTTGTCCACCTCGGTGGTCAACCCTCCTCGATTCCTCTTTCTAGACACACGGGGAGAAATTTTTGAACCTTGTCAAATAGTATTAAAAAAATATTAAATTTTGCATAGATATATGTAAAAACTAAGTAATCGAATTTATATTAATGTAAAAACTCAAATTCATAACCCTCTAACAAGTATGATATAATACAAATAAAATTAAAGACAAATTCTAAATGATTTTGACATCATAAAAATACATCTAATAATAAGTGACTCTATTTGATATTTGTTAAAATATAATAGTTATTATAATATTTAAAATGGTTTATGTTTATTTTTAATTTATATATATTATTTTTTATTTTTTTAAAAAGAATTGATAAAACTGTTTTTTCAAAAAAAAAAATTAAAAGAAAAAAAGTTAATAAAACTAATTTTCATTAAAATAAAATAAATTTCTATAATTTGTTTTCTATCTTTTCCTTTATGATTTTTAATATAACTATTTTTTATTATAATAAAATCAATATAAATCAATCTTAATTCCAAATATATTAAACACTAAAAAGATTAAAAAGACAAATAAAATGCAAATCTTTTGATACTTAAATTTTTTTATTATTTTTCATTATAATAAAACCAATTTAAATCAATCTTAATTCTAAATATATTAAATACTAAAAAAATTTAAAAAGACAAATAAAATGCAAATCTTTTGATACTTAAAAAAAAATCTGTATTTAAAATGGTTTTACTTGTGTATATATATAATACTATGTTTTTAATTATATATTATATTAAGTTGATATATAATTGAGTCAGCATAAATGTATTATTTTTATCATAGTAAATGCCCTTTATTACTTATAAAACAACTAATAATTATAATTTGATTTTTATCTTTTAATAATTATAATTTGATTTTTGTCTTTTTATTTTTAATAATTTTGATAATCTAAATTTATATTAAATTTAATTTTTTATTTCTATTTATTATTACTTCTGTGAAGATGGATCTAGTTGAAAAATCAAAAACATTTGCTATCCATATTAATACAATATCAGATAAACACTAAAAACTAGCACCATAAAAATCTTAAAACACAGAACTTAATACATATAATCAACCATGAATGATTGACAGAAGACGAGTAACAACAAGACATTGATCTAATATATTTGAGTTCTATTTCGATGCGAACATATGTTATATATCCAATCAACCATGAATGATTGGCACATAGTAACAACGACGGAGAGGTGCTTTTGTAGATATAATTCATACGATTTGATATTTTCAAATTAATTAATTTTATAAAATGGATTACGAATCAATTAAAGTTGGATTAACTGTGATAAATTCACAGCCTTAAGAGACAATATGGCATAAATCAAATCGTGGAAAGTCTGAAGAACATGGCTACTCACCAAATCTTCACACTCTATAAATACTATCTTCTTTTATTTATTTGGTCATTTAGTGGCTACTCACCAAATCTTCACACTCTATAAATACTATTTTGCAAAAGTGCTCAGAGGTGCCAATCCAAGCAGTGCATTTACTTTGCTAAAGTAGACCAAAACTCGCAGCATCCTTTGAATTTCTTCAGGCCATGACAATTCAAAAGCTCCGTACACCGTGGCAATATTCGGAGGCGACAAATAATATTGTTTGCTTCCCTGATCAATTATTGCTGCAAAACCAGTGTGATACAAAGAGAATCTAATTATTGCTTAATCTGGATCAATCATTAGGCCAAAATTCAACCCATCATTGCTACATTCAGATCAATCATGAGGCCGAAATCCACCTGTTCAAGATATTATTGTAAATCTAGCAAGCACTCCAGTGGAAACCCACATGTCAATATATCTTCTTCTTCTTGTGTACAGGAAGACGAAGAAGGGCGCTCGTCTGCTCCGGCATACTCTTGAAGAAGGGGCTGCCGATATTCAGTGCATATATCTTTCACGATTTAGCGGTAAGTCGTTTCTCCACATTGATTTATAAATTTTGAACACTGAATGCTGGCAATCAACAATCCCTACAGTTTATTCCTGGTCATATGCAATTTTACTGCTGGATTTCCTGTTAAATATGCAATTTCTCCCATTTATGGCTTTTTCCCATTAGATATTAGATATTTGTTAAGAAAATAAAACTGCTGTTTCCATGCGAAGAGTTGGCAAATGAGAAGGGTTGAGTGTGTAGGTTTCCACATTTAATGTCAGGAAAGTTTCCTGGAAAAATACTGTGTAGGAGGTTTTGGATGTTTCGAAACTTCCTATACAGTATTTTTCCAGAAAACTTTCCTAGCATAACTGAGCAGGACGCTAAAATAGATGTTTTGGATTGGGTTTTGCAAGCTGTCAGATAGATGAGGTATAAAAACTGCCTGTTAAGGTATGATGTCAACATAGGTTGTTTGTGGGAAAATGGCAGTTTTGGATGTTAGGCTGGTAGATAGAAGTACATATAGGGTGCTCAGGGCCAACATATGTAGCTAGATGGCATATGGGCTATTGGGAGATTGGATGCAATATGGCCGGGGTTGCTCTCTCGGCAAGGCACAGAGAGCTGGATTAATGAGCAAGCAGCTTTGTTGAATCGTTTTGGGGAGGATGATGTGGGGAATGCCCTTAGTTATTAAGATTACAATGATCAAAATGATAAATGAATGATTAAAGTAATTGAAAATTGATAAGTTGTCACATTAATGTAATAAAAAATTCATAAGTTGTCAACGTGGACCTCCCAAACCACAGCTAGAATATGGGTACCTAATAAACATATAGGTAGGTTTGCGCTGATCTAATCTTTACCAATTCAAATGCAAACTTGCATGACAGAAAGAATGATTCAAGGAGGTGTGGAGACATACCAATGAGGAAAGAATTTTTTTTTTCCTTTTAAAAAAAGTTGTATTATAAATACAAAAGGAATAGTATTATAAATGCAAAAGGTTATTGTTGTCCCAGCTAAACGTGAAGGTCAAAATTCCTAACAAACTAAATATTTCATAAGCTATCCCCTTTAGATGATTGTCTTATGAAATTACATGATGATCACCAATTCAAGAGAGAAGAAACAAACCAGTAAAACTAAAAGAGTAAGTCAACACAGCAGGGGATTATCCTATTTGTTTATTTACTTGTATCTTCACCCATAATCACCAATTCAAGAGAGAAGAAACAAACCAGTAAAACTAAAAGAGTAAGTCAACAAAGCAGGGGATTATCCTTGCTGTTTGTTTACTTGTATCTTCACCCATAATCACCAATCCAAGAGAGAAGAAACAAACCAGTAAAACTAAAAGAGTAAGTCAACACAGCAGGGGATTATCCTTGCTGTTTATTCACTTTATCTTCACCCTTGTTTTTTTGGTTGATGCGTGATTTGTTCAGGGGACATGACAGATTGAAGAATATTATGTGGGGACTTGACAAATTAAAGAATAATGTCTTTCTTTTGCTTGCCCTTCTCAACTAGAGTCAAGTCACATTTACTTGAAGATATTCCCAGGGCCCACTTCCTTGCCGACTTTTTTCTCAATTAGCCCTTTAGAATAACGGTTTTTTTCTGTGGAGGAAGAGACTTTTATAACTAGATCCTTGGTCTTTCAGGTCTCTTTGATCTCCTCAGCCTTAAGACAAGCTGCAAAAGGCCTAAATCAATGATTTTAAAAATGCTCATGAGCTTCTTCTTCATGTCAAAAATCATGTTAGCAACATTGTAAGATTCAAGTTATCTACATATAGGACAAGTATCAAAATTTTGTCATTGACAAGTTTGATATACCGATTCAGATCTGGCAGGTAATGAGTGAATTCACTAGCAAGAACTAAGTGATCAATCTTCCCATACCATGCCCTAAGAGCTTGTTTCAATCCATACAAAGACTTCTTCAACTTACAGATAAATTTAAAAATGCCATCATCAATAAAAACCTAGATGCTATTGCATATATATCCCCTCACGAAGATTCTCATTCATGGAAGTTGATTTCACATTCATTTGGTGAATCTCTCACTACTAACTGGTAGTGAGTGATGAAATAATTTGAATTGTGTCCATCTTGGCGATGAGTGAAAGTCTTAGTGTAATCAATTCATTATTTCTAAGAAACTCCTGGAGCCACCAAGTAAACTTTATGTTTCTCAATACAACCATCTAAAGAGAACTTGGTTTTGTAGATCCTTTTGCATCCAACAACATGCTTCTCTAGGGAAGATGTACCAACTCCCATGTGCAATTTTTCATCAAAGAGTTGTATTATTTTTCCATTGCATCTACCCATTTTGTTTTTTCACAAGCCTTTGCATAAGATTGAGGATCACAAGTAGCCATGACCCTTGATATAAGTGCAAAATTGGCCTATTACTTTTGATAAGAAGCATCGCCAACATTAGGGCCTATAGCTTCAAGAGCTTTTTCCACACACATGGGATAGGGAACCTCATCACTAGAGGGAGACAGAAGTGTACTGAGAACATCTTAGGAAAAGTCCACAACTACCACCTCATTGTCCGAGTTAGTAGAAGTATTTGGTCTAAGAAAAGACGAAAAATCAAGGAGAACAATATAAGCAAAATAAAAAAGGATAGGGGGAGGTGAACTTGAAGAATACCTCTCTTAGAAGATAACATCCCATTGAATGATAACATCATTGATAGATGGGTCATACAAATGGAGGGCATGATTGACAAAAATGCATTTGCGACTCCCGGGCTTGAATGTCTTTCTCTTCTCATCTGAGATGTGGGCCAAATCATTTCAACTAAGGATGCTGAAATGTGCAATAGTGGGCTTCTTGCCATTTTGGGTTTATTTGGTTGTCACATTCCTCACAACGTTGGAAGTGATGGGATTCAAGATATATGGTTGTCACATTCCTCACAGTGCTGGAAGTGATGGGATTCAAGATATAAGATGCACAAGATACCACCTCAACTCAAAACTTGAAGTCCATCCCTTTACTATGAAAGCATGCCCTTGGCCATCTCAACAAGGGTACGATTCTTCCTTTTGGCAACACCATTATGCCAAGGGGTGTAAGGTACATGGCGCTAACAAGTAATGCTAGATTTGGTACAAAGGTCCTAATGATTAATATAATCACCATCCTTATAGTCCTTAAGAGTTATATAGTGTGACCACATTGATTATCAACAAGGGATTTGAACCCTTGAAACTTATCTAGGACTTGACTTGTTTGTTGCAAAAAATAGACACATACATGCCTAGAAGAATCATAGATGAAAGTCAAAATGTACTTTGCACATGAAAGAAAAGGCTTATCTATCGTGTTGCACAAATCACCATGAACAAGTTGCAAGCGATTTGCCATATGCCATGATTTGTCCTTCTCAAACTTCCCTCTATGATGCTTATCCATAACACATCCTTTGCAAACACCATCTTGCAGAGAAAAGGAATGTGAACCATGTACCTTCTTCAACTCGCTCATCAATTACATACTGAAGATTTTCCAGGTCCTAACAGGATGCCAACTAGGTCTGTCTTTGACCTCAAGTTGGCTCCAAGTTTCAACTGTCAAACAAGGGTTTGTTGTTGTTTTATAACAACAAACTGTTCATTAACTTCTTTGTTGTTCCGTTACGGTTACATAGGCCATTAAGGTGCTCTAGCATGTGGTTTTGTCACAAGATGTTAGCACATGCATACCATAAGCTATATATAACACACCTAGAGATCTTTTAGAGCTGAAATAATGTTGTTCTAAACACTAGCATACATGAAAATGAACACATGTATTTTTGGTCAACGTGACCTTGGATAAAACCCCCTCGAGGAAAACCAGTTTGGAATGAAAGTATATATAAGTGGTGTCTAAAGCATGAGATACAACAACAAATACAATATGATGGAACCTGTATACAAAGCAAGATCCTCTCGAGCTGTGCCAAAGGATCAAAGGAAATATGCGCCCAAGCTTAGTGTGCCCTCTCCTTTTGTTGCCAAATCCACCGAAGTGAAGTGCCCTTGACCCTGGATGGTCTGAAGAAGAAAACCTTGCACCACAATGTGCTCTGGTATGCTACCTCACCACTGAGACACTCAGATCTGACTTCCTCCAATTGTAGATGCTCCTTGCTAGGTGTGCGCCCTCCTCCAAGAAAGTATGATCACCATCAAATAATAGGGACCCAAGCTCCCAAAGCTCCTCCATGCAAGGAAGCGCCCTAGCTACCCTCTTCCAATGCCTCCATTCTCAAGCTCATGCTCCTCCTCAATCTTCTCAAGTGAGCAAACAAGTGAATGGGATGAACTCTCCTTTGCCCTTGCGCCCTCCTTAAGGATGCATAAGGAAACCTAGAAAGTGAGCGGATGAGATCATCTCATCTCATCCTAAGTCAATGGTTGAGATCATCTCAAATGAATCTCAACTCAAAACCCACTTTACTTAAGTTTCCATAGTTTCTCTTTATGTTCCTCAATTCACCTACAAAGTGAATTAATAGTCATTTTAGGCTAAAATGACCAAATTTCACTTTTGACTTAAATCTCCTAAGTCAAAGTGAAATTAGACATAAAGTACATGGTACATGGTACAATGTATTTCCCTCTTGTGTTTAGAAGCTCACAAACACAAGGGGACCACTTTCCAAGGTACCCAAATCTCAACACTCCCTCTTATTGAGGAAAGTGCCCTTCACCACCAATCTCATCCCTGCAGTGGACATGGTTGCCTACTGGCAAATACTCCGTGAGTATGGCTGTACCCTGATCAATGAAAGTAGTCTCTGACACAGATCTGCTCAATCTGCGTGATCTATAGATGGAAGTGCATCTCCACCTATCCAAGATCACCTAGATCTTGGTATCAGACCAAAGATCTCAACCTTGGTCTCCCACCAAAGAGCTGTGCCAAAGGATCCAAGGAGATATGCGCCCAAGCTTAGTGCGCCCTCTCCTTTTGTTGCCAAATCCACTGAAGTGAAGCGCCCTTGAACCT
>SNQJ01S0019075.1:49544-62937 GCA_010110895.2 Picea sitchensis
GTACCCTGATCAATGAAAGTAGTCTCTGACACAGATCTGCTCAATCTGCGTGATCTATAGATGGAAGTGCATCTCCACCTATCCAAGATCACCTAGATCTTGGTATCAGACCAAAGATCTCAACCTTGGTCTCCCACCAAAGATTTCTACTTCCTGGCATCTTGCCAATGGTCACTACTCTTGGCATCTCACCAAGAGTCACTCTCTTGGCATCTCACCAAGAGTCTCCCCCTCTTGGTATCTCACCAAGAGTACTTGGATCTCGACATCTCACCAAGATCCTCAACTTGGCATCTCGCCAAGTAGCTTCCACTCGAAGTGGAACCAAAATCTGATCTGCCCATCTCCGTAGCCAAGTGAGGCTCAAGCCTCCATGGTGCCCTGCCGCTCCTCCTCATCAATCTCTGATGCTCTGAAGCCCCTGCACCAACCCTCTGTCTTGACAACTCTGAAACTGAAGCTATCCTGGGTGGACCAGTCACCCCTAATGATGGCGTCCATGAAAACTGAGTATGAGCTCCCTCTGAATCACTACTATGAGTCAATAGGTCCTCCTCAACTTTGTGTCCCCACCTAATGTTGGATGGTATAACAATAGACAAAGTAGTCACGAATGCACACTCTCTCGCAAACTGTTAATCGAACTCAAGCTCCTCTGTTGTCGCTGCTGAAACATCCTGCAACTTCTTCTTCTTCTTGGGACACTGTCCTACATAGTGACCCATCTCCCTACAAGCAAATCATCTCACTGAGCTCATATCTCTCTTTTTCCCACTGCTGCTCTCTCCTCCCTGTGGTGGGGCCCCAAACTTGGGACCCTGCCGACCTCCCTAACCGGTCTTCTTCTTGCCCTTTATCCAAAGAGAAAGATCCTCATCAACCTGCACTGTCTGCTGCTGTCTAGAAGTCTTTGATATAAGTCTAGTCTCCTCCTGAGCGAAATCATCCCATAATCTCTCCCACGTGGGCATGATCTCCTTGGCAACAATGCCACGAACGAATGGACCCCATGGTTTGGTAAATTTGTTTAAGGTTGTCCTCACCATAGAATCTGGGTCCACCACCTCTCCAATGGCTCCAAGATCGTCTCTGATCTGGGTGTATCGACCAAGGTAAGAAGTAACTAACTCATCCTTGAGCATGCAAATGCCCCTGAGTCGATCAAACAAAACCATCTTCCGGTTCTGGTTAGAGATCTAGTAAAGCTTGCAAGAGATGCCCACATCTCAAATGCATAAGCTTTCCTAGTCAAGTGGGGAATGATGTGATCCCGCACTGCATCGCATATCGTCCTCTTTGCCTTGTTTTTCCTCTTCTTGAACTCTGCTAACAAGATGGGAGCAGTAACAGTAGGAACATGAACAACTACCTGAACTATATCCCATAGTTCGAGGTCCTCCAAGACAAAGATAATCTTGGCCTTCTAAGGCGACCAGTTGCTAGCTCCATCTAGCCTATCCTCCACACGCATCTGAGATGTCGACATCGTTGCCCACTGCACTCAAACTGATGATGCAACTCCAAAGGAACGTTGCCTTACTCCTGTAAACACATGTGTGAAAAGAGGCAAACGAACACCGACCTCACTCCTAACAATATAGGTGTGAAAAGAGGTCGTGAAAAATCAGCCTCACTCCTACCACGTAGGTGTGAAAAGAGACTGACGAAAATGTCCACAAACTGCTCTACAACCCTCCACAAAAATCTGCCAACAAGCTGCCACTAAACTCAGTCAAAGGTTGTCCACAAAATCTGCCCAAAAGGTGTCTAAAACAGTCCCACAAGATGTTGTCCAAAACTCAACAAAAATCAGCCACCAAGCTCTGATACCATGAAGATTTTCCAGGTCCTAACAGGTTGCCAACTAGGTCTGTCTTTGACCTCAAGTTGGCTCTAAGATTCAACTGTCAAACAAGGGTTTGCTGTTGTTTTATAACAACAAATTGTTCAGTAACTTCTTTGTTGTTCCGTTACGGTTACATAGGCCATTAAGGTGCTTTAGCATGTAGTTTTGTCACAAGATGTTAGCACATGCATACCATAAGCTATATAACACACCTAGAGATCTTTTAGAGCTGAAATAATGTTGTTCTGAACACTAGCATACATGAAAATGAACATAGGTATTTTTGGTCAATATGACCCTGGATAAACCCCCACCCCCCCCGAGGAAAACCAGTTTGGAATGGAAGTATATATAAGTGGTGTCTAAAGCATGAGATACAACAACAAATATAAAACAAGCTCCTCTCGAGCTGTGCCAAAGGATCCAAGGAGATATGCGCCCAAGCTTAGTGCGCCCTCTCCTTTTGTTGCCAAATCCACTGAAGTGAAGCGCCCTTGAACCTGGATGCTCTGAAGAAGAAAACCTTGCACCACAATGTGCTCTGGTATGCTACCTCTCCATTGAGACACTCAGATTTGACTTCCTCCAACTGTAGATGCTCCCTGCTAGGTGTGCGCCCTCCTCCAAGCAAGTATGATCACCATCAAATAATAGGGACCCAAGCTACCAAAGCTCCTCCATGCAAGGAAGCGCCCTAGATGCCCTCTTCCAATGCCTCCATTCTCAAGCTCATGCTCCTCCTCAATCTTCTCAAGTAAACAAACAAGTGAATGGAATAAGCTCTCCTTTGCCCTTGCGCCCGCCTTAAGGATGCATAAGGAAACCTAGAAAGTGAGTGGATGAGATCATCTCATCTCATCCTAAGTCAATGGCTGAGATCATCTCAAATGAATCTCAACTCAAAACCCACTTTACTTAAGTTTCTATAGTTTCTCTTTATGTTCCTCAATTCACCCACAAAGTGAATTAATAGACATTTTAGGCTAAAATGACCAAATTTCACTTTTGACTTAAATCTCCTAAGTCAAAGTGAAATTAGACATAAAGTACACGATACATGGTACAAAGTATTTCCCTCTTGTGTTTAGAGGCTCACAAACACAAGGGGACCACTTTCCAAGGTACCCAAATCTCAACACATACTACTAAAGTTGAAGTGAACCATTCTTCATGCCATTAATGACTCATCGGATTAGTGTTATCAACAAAGGCATGCATTTTTTTGATGGAAATCAAATGGGTAAACTTGGAGAACTTATAAGGTTTCTCATTAGTATCAACATATCCAATCACTACAATTTTAGATTTGTCTTTGATATCTTTTATAACAAGTTGGTTAGACCAAAATTCAACCTTCTTACGAGTTTAGGTCATATGGTAAATAGAAATGAATTCACAGTTAAATGAGGGACATGGTAAACATCATTCATGACACCATTTTCAATTTTAACATTACTAGCACCACACATAGAAAGGGCGTTTTCGTGTCTTATAAACTTTCTCATTAGTGTTTT
This sequence comes from Picea sitchensis, assembly GCA_010110895.2. Taxonomy (NCBI): domain Eukaryota; kingdom Viridiplantae; phylum Streptophyta; class Pinopsida; order Pinales; family Pinaceae; genus Picea; species Picea sitchensis. The sequence goes on from SNQJ01S0019075.1 coordinate 52,905, forward strand.
GGTCAGTGTCTAGGATAGGAAATAAGGAATCATCCCTAACAATGTGATGAGTGGAACTGGGATCAACGATCCATTCAATACTAGAAGAAGAATGAGGATGCAATGCTTTGGAAGATGCTACATGAAAGGCCCTTCCATTATTACGAGAATTATTTCGCTATTGATCATACACATAAAGCTTCTTCATTTGCTTCTTAAGCTCTCCCCATTGCTTATGAAACCTATCTTTAGGATGCCCCCGTTCGCTATAATATCCACGAGGTTTCTTGCTCCATCGCTTCTTGAAAGAGAAGGGGGAGGGGGGCCCTTTTTGAGACTAGTAGTGCACCCTTGGGAATTTTGCTTTGCTTCCTTTGGCAAAATTAGCCATTGACTTAGAATCTAGATCCAATTTTACCAAGATCTACTTACTTTTGTCTTTGCTAAATCAATGAATTACAAAATGTATTAAAGTCTAGCTTAGCAACCTGAGCACAAAACATATTTTTCATAGAATAGTAAGTGGAATCGAATGCATCATAAGGAGTTGGAACGTTTTAGAGCACAATATGGATCAAGTGAGCATTTGGCTTCTTGAAGGTAGAACTGTATTCATCCATTTTGCATTTGTAGTTCATTGAATGAGTTATGTAATCTTCGATTCAATTGAAATTACGTGATTTCATATACATCAAATCATGTTCAAGTGGCACCACTCGAACCTCATTAGGTTGAGAGGAACCCTTCTCGAGTGTATCTCAAGCTTCTTTGGAAGATTCCAATTTTTAATGTGGAATCTTAATTAATCTAACACATGAATGCCAATAAGACCACAAGCTTCATTAACTTTATTAAGTCAACATTCCTTATTTTCGTCTTCAATGGGTTCTTTTTCATCACTTTTGGTGATCGACAACAACCCATAGTTGGTTTTAGAGCACAATTTCCATTTTTCTCCCTGAACTATTATTACTTACATGCTTAACTATTATAACTTAGGCATGTAAGTACGAAAATCAGGGTTATGGCCCCATAACAATGTTGACCAAAGCACTTGAAGCACTTGCTTATGAAGAGCAATAGGATCCAAGTGGGTGCACACACTGAGAGGTCTCTCTTAAAAACCAATATTCATTCTTTTCGTCTTTAGGGTGTTCTTTCTCAATCACCTTTGGTGATCCACTACAAGCCATGATTGGTTCAGAGCACATCTTTCATTTTGCTCCCTCAATTATTATTACTTAAAGCATGTAAGTGTGAAACTTGGGTTTATGGTCTCCATGATGACATTGACCAAAGCACTTGCTTCTGAAGGGAGTAAGGTAATCTTGTAGCAAAAGACCTTTTTCTCGTGGTATGTAAGTTTGAAACTTAGAGTTATGATGTGAAGGGAGTAAGCTAATCTTGTAGCTAAAGACCTTTCTCGTGGTATCTAAGTTTGAAACTTAGAGTTATGATGAGGATGGCTAAGCACTTGCTTGTGAAGGGAGTAAGGTAATCTTGTAGCAAAAGACCTTTTTCTGGTATGTAAGTTTGAAACTTAGAGTTATGATGTGAAGGGAGTAAGCTAATCTTGTAGTTAAAGACCTTTCTCGTGGTATCTAAGTTTGAAACTTAGAGTTATGATAAGTTTGAAACTTGAGTTATGATGAGGATGGCTAAAACGCTTGCTTGTGAAAGGAGTACACTAATCTTGTAACAAACAAACCTTCTTTTTCACCATAAACGTAATAAAAATATAATATAATACAATAAGAATTGATAAAAGTTTGCTATCAAATTTAGACGGCTCCGCTTGTGAAACTCAGACGATCCCAGTGAATGTACAAAGAGCTAGGGTCCAATGTTTACCCGTCGTCGAGGTAAGAAAAACCAATTTCCTTCTAATATTCCTACAAAATCTCCATCCCCGGGGAGAGCGAGCTGCAGTGAGCTAAGATTTTGAGCTAAAATTGTCGCGTAACGCGGGGAGGTCCGTGTATAGGTTCGTGAAAGGGTCGACGTAGGGCAGCGGACTGCCAAGAGGGCGAGCACGCTGGATCAGAAAAGAGCATTTTTGCCGGAAAAATGTGATCTGCTGCCGATCTGATTGCAGAACGAGACACGCAGAGGATCTGTGAGATGGGGCGGAGAAAGGCAAAGAGTCCACCCAACGCGTCACAGACGCCTGAAACTGGCCGGGCCGTAACACAACCAATCACCTCCGTGCCCATGAGAACAACTCCGGGAAGAGCCCAACTGCTCGTATAATACCCCCAAAAAACCTCGGCTTTGTCGTGTCGAGAGGGTACAACCCCGACTGATGTTGTGCCACCTGAAAGAAGAAAGTGCATCTTGGGAGGAGAGGCCGAACCAATAGTCCAAAGACGCTCACGCTAAGGTGAAAGCGACTCCGGAGGAACCCTAGCAGAACCTGTCACGATCTTCCACATAACATGTGGCTCTCTGCAACACGTAAAACAGAGCAGAGTAATTCGATACACACCAATGCAACTCTGCAAAAATGAAGAAGTGTGAAGAATTCCGGATAGGAGGTGCCATTCGGGGCCCTCGCCTCAAAAAATCCAAGATTTGCACGGAAATGTTCTCGAAAGATATGTTATGTTAGTTCATGAAGGAAAAAAAATGACATGATTCCGGCGGTTTTCGATACCCAAAAGTGCATTTTTGGCTCCCAAAAAGTTTCCAATTTTGGCTCTGTTTAGTGGATTTCGGTATCGGCCCTGGAAATGGCTCCTAGTCGTGGGATAACGGGCACTTAACCGCCCCTCTTTCTGACAGCTATTTTAGCACGTTTCTGTCCTCAATCCAGTAGTTGCAAGTTCGCTATATACAAACTGTGATCTAAACTACAAATTGTGATCTAAGGGTTTGCGAGCAATCTGAATCGACCCCAGATCTTTTAAATTGCTCAAAACGGAAATTATGATCTGAGCAGTTTTTGGTTGCCGGATTCCAGTTAAGATCGCCGGAAAGGGGCTATTTGAATGCATATCAAGCTCCTGACCCTAACAAGTCCAAAATGATTATTTTTCACCTATTTTGTTATTATCTCTTCATTTTTATTTCATTTTAAGGTCTGTTTTGTTTTCATTTTTATGTTATAAATCTTAATTTTCATTTTTAGCGCCAATGCGATTTTGTTATTTTATTTCTAGGAAAACCCCCTTCTCATGAATATTTGGATGGAAAACCTGTGGCCTATAGCCTCTCTTTTGGCAACATGATGGAAAACCTGTGGCCTATAGCGTCTCTCTTGGCAACATCTCTTGAGTGGACAGTTCAAGCGCGGGCACACACATATATATATATANAATCTTAATTTTCATTTTTAGCGCCAATGCGATTTTGTTATTTTATTTCTAGGAAAACCCCCTTCTCATGAATATTTGGATGGAAAACCTGTGGCCTATAGCCTCTCTTTTGGCAACATGATGGAAAACCTGTGGCCTATAGCCTCTCTCTTGGCAACATCTCTTGAGTGGACAGTTAAAGCGCGGGCACACACATATATATATATAGTGCATCTACAGCCTACTAGTNGCACTGTGCTACTCTAGGTGCAATAAGCTCATAATTGACTTTTGACCACTTCTAAGTAGTTCCGCAACGAAGAATACTGAAGAACTAGGTGGCTTCTTCATTAATAATGATGGTATTTTAGATTTGAATCAAATCCAAACTGATGTAGATTTCGAGATAGTTCTGAATGATTGGCAAAATGGGCTACATAATCTATACGATGGCCCCATCAGAAGAATCAGTGTTGCAAGAATCGCATCCCATCCACTGTACCAAGAGGCCAAACGCTGCCTTGAGTGCTTCAACAAAACATTCACAGTCAAGCATGTGTGCATTATGGCGCGTGTTATGGAACCCAACATTCCAGAAGGAATGATGTCAGACGCCTTCTTTCAAGAGTGCAATGGACACAGGGAACTACAATGTTCCCTAGAGTGTTGGACAAATTCAAAACTTAAGAGTAGGATTTAGGCAATGGTAGAAAGCTAAAATTGGTGATTATTGGACCAAGAATGTAACTTAGGAGTAGGATTTAGGCAATGGTAAAAAGCTAAAATTGGTGATTTTTGGACCAAGGATGTCGTGAAGAAAGTTAAGGAATTGTTGACAAAATATGCAGATGTTATGGACCTGCAAGATAACTATATTTGCATAGAGACCATACAGAAACATATTTGACAAATGATTGAATAATTGATGATGCAGATACAATAGCATGTGACGTTGGTATAAATACACATAATATGTTTATATATTAATTAATCTGTTATTTATTATTGATGTTTTGTCTATTTATGTATTTATTATTATATTATTTTTACTTAATATACTCCAGGTGTATTACAAGTCTTCTACAGTTAAAGTGCTTGGCCTCAAAACATGATTGGAGAGGATTGTTGATGTTAAAGTGTGTTGTTTTTCCAAGATGTGACCTCCTTCGAGAAGTTGCAACTATTCTTCTTCTAGTTGTGCACTAATTATTTTGTCATTCAAGGAGGATTTTGTAACACTTGAGCAAAAATTTAGACAATGCTAGATTAGGAACACTCGAAAATAAACTCTTTAATGTATTAACCATGCTGAGTAATATGCAACCCCGATTACTGTCATTCTGGAAACCATTAGCTTCCCCATCAAATTTTACTCCACTCTGAGGAAATGTATAGCAAATCTTTGTATGCCTGGAGCATGCCCACCATGGATCGTCCACCCGTTGATTGGATTCTTGCCAAGATGCCTTTCACATAATGCCTTAAATGTGCCAAACTCACCTCCTCCATGTAAAAATTGGGCAAATTGATTTCGGATAAGGGATGCTTCCTCTCATGCATTAAATACCTTTACTATAGACAACGAGGCCCTCCCCATGCATTTGTGTTTTATATAAACAATTTTTTGGAATCATATGACAAAGACCCTCTAAAACAACCTTGTCATCCCCTAAAAGCTTTTGAGCGTAGTTAAGAGTCCTCCATGTGTGCCATTGCCAAGTGTATTGATTCCACAAGTCCTTTAAAAAAAAAGTCCTTTCATAGCCAACTTTTTACTGTATAGTTTGGTGAGAGGCCAATCTGACCCCTTGAAAAATGGAATGCCTAGATTGGCTAGGATGCTAGATCCTAAGTGTCCTGAAGTCCCTTAAACTGTCGACAGAGAAATCTAGAGATTGTCTGCCAAGCCACCCACACTTTCTTGAGCAGAACTGAACCTAGGATTCCAAATGCCTTCACATTACCAATAATGTCATGGATTTCAAAAGGACCTTTAATCCCTCCAATATGCCAAGCTTGTTGAATTCGGTGACATACTAAGACCTACCAAGGGGCATCCCCTTCCATTGCCCCAATCACCCATTTGCAAAAATGGCCACCCCTTGGGCTTTCACATTAAGAATTACAAACCCCCTTGAGCTTGAGGTAAGGTACATGTGTCCCAAGCCACTAAGGGGGGCCCCTTTGCCCCTCTATTGCCCCATAGAAAGCTTCAGAGCACATGCTCTAGGGCTTTAAACGTTGATTGGGAAGGAAAGAGATAGGAGGAGTAATACATATACGCTGATGCTAAGATTTTGTCCATAACTGTGATTCCCCCGACAAGTGGCAAGTTGAGAATGGACCAAGCCAAAATCTTTTTTTTGTTTCAAATTTGTCCACGATCTACCTTAATTAATCCACAAGAAAAATCTGTACACCAAAGGAAATGCCCAAATACCGAATGATCACCTTGGGTTTTATGGACCTCCACTTCTAAGTCAACTAGTGTGGGGGGTCCCCCCTGCGTAATAAGAAAAACCTATGTTTTCTCCTCACTAACAACTACACTAGCAACTTTTGCAAAAGTATCCAAACATAACATTGTGCCCTTCAGAGAATGTTGGGTCAATTCATGTGTTAGAGCCAAATTGTTTGCAAAGTGGATATTAAGGAATTGACTATCGTTTGGTAAATAGATACCATTTTCCCTTGCATTCTTGATACTTCCAATAGATAACCAACTGTAATCACATAGACATACGACGCTAATGGGCACCCTTACTGGATGGAATGTTGCATTGTGATAGACTCTGATAGCTCGTTGTTCACAATAACTTGTGCAAAAGCCTGCAAGAAGAGTCTTTCCACAACTCGATGATACAAGAAAGCCAAATCCTAGCCGATCCAACATGTTGAGGAGAAAGTCCCATTCAATTCTATCGTTTGCTATATTGAAGTCAATCTTTAAAAGGAGGGCCTTTTGCCCAATTTCTCAAGCTCACTCAAGGCCTTCCTAGGCAGTGATAAGATTATCTAGGATAAATATGCCCTTAATAAAACTTGTTTTCTCCTTGCGATCTATTTTGTCTACCAACAATTCAATCCTTTTGTTTAGGTCTTTTGCTAAAATTTTATAGGAGACATTCAACAGGGTGGTTAGATGCCATCCACCCACCAAAACTCTTTTAACACCATTAGGAATGAGTTCTATGCGCCCAAAGTTAAGCAACTCCCCCATACCATCTCCCTTGATAGCTTCTTGGCACATTTTCAAATAAGCAGGGCCCATCATAGGTCACCATGGGTTTATAAAATCTAATCAAAAAACCATCAGGACTTGGGGATTTCTCATTCTTGAGTTCCTTCATGGTTGCATCCAATTCATGCAACTCATCCAACTCAAGCTCTCTAGAGATATGGTTCCTCTCAAGGGCCTCAACTCTTTGGGGAACAACTCGATGGACATGCCCTGTGGCAACATCTTGCAACGGGTCAGAACCTACATGTGTGAAAATTCATTGAAAATGATATTCAAATATTTGTTGGATTTCCATCTCATCTTTTGTAAGGTTACCACTAAGGTCTTGTAACTCTAGTATCGTCTTAGATTTGTGTTTGTGTTTTAGCCTTTGAAAATAGAATTTGGTAGGCGTATTGCCCTCGACCATCCAATGTGTAAGCCCCCCTAATTGGCTCCTTTGAATTGACTTTAGGTTTCTTGCCAAAGATGGGAGGTGGGCCCTTTAAGGAGTTGTGTTAGTAAGTGGTTAGAGAAAATTATCTCAATTTATCTCACATAGAGTCAATGTTTTCATATATCTCACCTAAACATGGTCTATTTGTTCTTGGGATGCCACCTTGCACTTTTGCTACAAGGATGCATTCTTGGTTTTGCACTCGAAACATGGGATGCATCTCTTTCCCAAGTTCACATCCCCTTAGGTAATGGACACAAACCTTGGCTACCTTACTGGACATAACCCGTGGTAACTCAAGTCCCAGGAAGGGATATTTAAAAACCAAAGTAAGTGAAATAGCATATGTTTAAGGGGTTTGGGTCTCGAGATTAATTAGCTTCAAGGATTTCAAAACTTAAGCTAATCAATGGGCAAGGACTTGATCTAGGGGAGGTAACCTATAGGGCATCTATACTAGGCCATGTAGGATAATTTGGTGAATTTACTACCAAGAAGATGAGTGATTTAGTGGGATAAAGGAGGTCATATGCATGGAATAACATCATCATTAGATGAAAGTTTGCACAAGTCTAGGTCTTTGCACTACAAGAACTTTGCATTATGTAAATTGTAATATCAACTAACTAGAAAAGGTTGCAATCCCTCTGAAACACATTTTTGGATAGGTTGATGCTCCATGTTTAATGGAATAAACAGTCCTTGATTATTACTGAGATTGACAAAATACTGAATAAGGATTGATTGATATAAATTGATGTTACAATGAGTCTTGTGATGGTATACTTATATGCATTGACTGGTCACAAGGTGAAAGGGTGTGTGACCCTTGACTTTTCGTTAACCTAATAATAATTATTATTATTATTACATTGCCACCCCCTTAAGGAATGCTTTGTCCCCAAATAGGATTCTTTGTAGTTGAGCATGTTTTCTTGGTGGCATAATCTTTATTTGGTTGTAGAGGTTTGACTCAGTTCCCATTTTGAGCACTGACAAGGTTCTTTTGTAGTGTGTGCATCATATTCTAAAGTCTTTTGACTTGGTTGTGTAACATGAACCCTTGATGCTCCTTGGTAACATACTTTTGTTGCTTTTGCTATTGTATGCTTGTCCATGTTTCTTGTGCTTTTTTCGTTAGTTGAAAATCACTTATCTTGTGATGGGAACTCTCAATCCCATAGAATTTATAATGTTGTCTTTGCTAGTTAAATTCCACGAGTCTTCAAGGTTGGTTGTATAAGTTCCTAATTGCATCAACCATTCAACACCACCTAGCACCATATGCATCTCATTGAGTGGTAGAGTGTAGAGTCCTGCTTGTAATTCCAATTCTTGTATTTGAACTAAGATTTTATGACATCTTCCTACTCCTTTGACCTTTAGTCCATCAACGATCGTAACTATGAGGTCGTTGGTGGGGTATATAAAAAGGTTTAGTTGCTTCATGAGATTGATGATCTACAAGTATCATTACGTTTCTATTTTTTATGATTCCTTTGAGCTTCGGGGTCTTAGATTGTAATTTCTCCATCATGGTTGCAAGTGGAACTGTAGGTTTACTTTCCTCTTTTCTTCAATCTTGGATCTTATCAACTTTCCTCAGATGAGGTGGAATATATTTTTAGGTTGACTCATGTATTTGTTCTTTTAGAGGAATAGTTTCTTTTTGGGTCTCGACTCTCCATGACTTATTTCCCCTTATTTTTGTGCCTTAGGGCCATATCATATTCAAATTGCATGTTCAGAGGGGAGCTACCATGCTTGCCATGGGATGGTGGAGCCTCTTGGGATCTTAGTGTATTATTGCTTGCTCCTCCCCCACTTTCCATGGATGATTTTAGGGGCTAAATTTTGCTCATGGGCTAATTTTCCATGGTTTTTCCCAAAAAAGATTCGCTATTCTAAAAATGATTCGCCCAAATTCTATAGGATAAAACTATTTTACCTTAAAAATCGCCATTTTTTTATACAAACTATATAAAATCCTTATAAATTTGAATATTTTTACAAAAATATCGCCAAACATTTATAGTTGGAATACGAAGGATTAATAAGATTCGCCAAGGTTTCTACATTTTAAAATAAATTTCCATCCTTAAAATCATCCCTGCCACTTTCCATGCCCTTAGGTTGTAAAATTTGTATTTCAGCCTTTAGGGTCCCATTTAACTCGTATGTTGAAAAAAAGAGAAGAAAGTTCCAGAGAAAAACAAAAAACTAGAGATTGCATTGTTTCTAACATCATCATTCATACAGTCATAATTCATATTCCATATTCGGTCATTCATAGAATAATACATAAACAAAATGTAGAATTAAAATTTTTCATTTTTGAACAATAAACTATTAAACTTTTAACAAAAATTCAGATTCCCAAATAAACAAAATTTCTAAACTCTAATTTCAGATTTTCATTTTACATATGTCAAAATTAGGATGGAGAAATTACATCATAGATTCGTAAAGTATAATCATAATCATAGAATGGAGGGTTTTCTGGTTGAAAAAGAAGATTTCTAAAGATGTTGCTCTCCAAACTTACCAAATGAGAGTGTTACTATGCCAAATCCGCTCTCCAAATGCTTGCTGTTATGTTGTCACTATCATTGTGCCAATGCTCTCTGTTGATGTCCTTATACACACTTGCAAACGTGAGCTTGAGTTCGGTTCACTTAGTGTGTCCTTGGAGGCACAATGCCTAGGTTCACAGCCCACGCTGTCATTTTGACCGGAACCTCTTCCGTCTAGGCTTACTCCTAGGGAAGTCAAAGGGGGTAGACCTTAGTTACTAGATGAATTAAGTTAGATTCTAGGAGTTAATTTTAATTTCTTAGGTTTGAGGGGATTCTAATTCTAGGATGCTAAGACAGCCATGCAATATGCAAGGGTTAGCATGACAAGCAAGTCCTTTCCCTAGGTCAACTAAGACTAGTGCCTAGAAATTGGGCAAGGGGTCAACTATGTAAGGGGTGGTTGATTACAAAAGAATTACAAGTTATGAACAAAATTATAAGTTACAGATTTACAATTAAGAATAACTCAACGAAAGAATATCATATACATTCATTTACAAGCTTTACA
>SNQJ01S0019076.1:17759-30371 GCA_010110895.2 Picea sitchensis
TTTTGGGCTCTCAAAGGTATGAGGGCTCAAGTGAGACTACTCCAGATGTTGGTGAACTACTGGGATCCAGATACAGAGACCTTCAAACTTGATGGGAAACCATTGAGGATTGAAGTTGAGGACATATACTTTTTGAAAGGATTGTCGCGTCAGGGTGAGGTGGTCAAACTCATAGCCTGGGGAGCTGGGAATGGTATGAACATAGAGGACTACATAGCCACTCATTGCATTGCAGGGATCGAGAAGGTAAGGAGCCAACTCCTGATCAAAGAAATCAACAATATAAATCTCAAGATTGTTGTCCTAGTGTTGACAAGGATCATAGGGTCGGCCTCTTTGCATTAGGCATCGAGACCACTTATGTTCTATTCAGTGGAGTGCTTGTGACCCATGGTTTACGACTGGTGCACCTCACTACTAGCCAACATGAAGAGCTATCTAACAGACTGCAAACTAGGTAGAAAGAGGAACTTTGGGTTTGTGTCTATCCTATGTAGTTTTTTATTCGAGCGGGTTCCAGGCTTGGGCCCTAGAGTCGATATTGTTTCGAATGGACCTCACGATCCAACCATTGCATGGTGGATTGAGGTAATGAGGCGGCAGGGGGGTGGTAGGGTACCAACACCCTACAAAGACAAGTTTTTCTTCTGGTGGAGTCAGCAGGTGATAGCTTTGGAGGACTACCTTTATGCAGGGATTGACTTCAAAGGACATCCTTACATGCCATCACCACCGGGTTCCACCTACAGAGACATAGGTATGCAAAAGTTTTTGAATATTTCATTTTTTTGTATTTTTGTAGAAGAAAAAAATAATATTTTTGGATGATGTCAAGTACTAACTAAACATGTATGTGACACAGATGTGGGTCCACGAAAACCAAACGGACTTCCACGACACCGACAGAGGCACTGAGGGGATGAGATAGCAGGAGGGGATGTTTATAGAGTGATTCAAAACATGCAAGGCAACTTGTCTCGTTTGACGCAAAGGATTCCCATGGTTCATGTAGAGGATCTATCGGAGGCAATGTAGTGACAGGTGGTAGGTGTGCCTCATGCTTGGGTATGAGTCTTTCGGTGTCTCACAAATGCCATAGTATGCTATCACGACACGCATATGGTGCCACGGGTGTAGATATCATGATTATTGTTTTGATCGGTCGTGTATGTATTTTGAGGGTGCGAGCCCCAATTTTGTACTATAACACCATATTTTGGAGAGATGAAATATATATAAAAAAAACATTGGTCTTCGGATTTACTTCTATTACAATGTGTACATTGATGAAAGTGTTTTCTTTTCTTTAGTTATGTGACAAATTGCAATCTAAAACAAAATTAGCATATGCATCAGATACATAATTAGAACTTCTAGGTATGTGATGATAAGTAATAAAATCAAAATGTCATTCCAAAATTTGTACCCGTAAGAATCATCGGAGTAGACAAGGGTCTCGCACACGGTAACTGTCATTCAACTAACATACTACTAACTGGGAGTCTAGGAAAACTTCTAAATAGCGAATACTATGTGAAATGGCATCGCATAAAAGTTCTAGAACGACAGTATATTCAACCACATTATTCGTTGATGGCCCTAGGGAAATGCCACCTGAAGTCACCAGTATACCCTCGGGTGAGTAAACAACCCAAGCGGCGGAAGCCAAGTTCCGTGTATGACGATTGGCCCCGTCTGTGAATCCTAAGTAGATCGAAGACAATGTTGACATCTGCCAACCAAGGGAAAAATCGATAAGTAAGTTGAAGATGAAAAAAGGGGGAAAAGATATATATACATTAAAATACATTAGTATACAAAGATTTACACCCAAGATTGGGCTCAAGCGTAATATATTTTCAAGTAGAGTCCATTCCTGGGCTCAACCAACATATTCCCTTCATAATCTTCTAATTCGTAAGCTCCTTTTTCCAAGACACGTCGCATGATATAGGGATTGTGCCACATGGGTTTGAACTTTCCTGCCCTCAGTGGTTCTTTGGCTTGGTCATATAGAAGGACAAAGTCACCCTCAACGTACTTCCGAGGAAAGAAATACTTATCATATTGGACCTTGATATGTCGTTTATTATCTTCGATAGTTGTGGAGGCATCTCGACGTTGCTCATCTAGAATCTCTAGGCGTACGAGGCATTGTTTGATATTGAAAGTGTCAGGTAGGAGCGTAAATGCCAATCTAAGAGAAGGGATTTTGCATTCAATAGGTAGGATAGACTCCACACCGTGCACTAACTGGAAAGGAGAAAAACCAGTGGAAGTCTTAACTGAGGTTTGGTATGCCCAAAGTGCTAGATAAAGCATGATATGTCGGTCATATTTGCTTTGGATGACAATTTTCTGCAAAATGGTCTTGAGAGACTTGTTCACGGCCTCTACTTGTCCATTTTCTTGGGGGTAGTAAGGGAAAGAATGACCATTTTTAAACCCCAGTTTCGATGCTAATTCTTTCATCATTTCATTCTAAAAGTGACTTCCATGATCAATGACAATATCACTCGGGATTCCAAACCTGGATATAATTTTATTGAACACGAAGAATGCAATCCACAAAATCCACCCCCCACTTAGTGAATGGATCAACGGTAACGACTAGATGGAGAGGGGTTAGATGCGAGCACATTTTCCGAGTGAACACCTAGTAGGGGTGACACTTTTTAACGGCTTCAACACAATATTTAAAAATAGACGGCCAAAAATAACCGGCTTGCAAACTTTTCTGGGTTGTCGCAAGCTCGGATAGATGACCACCACAAGCCCCACTATGGTAGTCATTCAGAAAAGACTCAGCTTCTTTGTGAGTTAAGAAATGATGCAAGATATTATCTACTACTTGGCGATACCGAGTGTTGTCGACGATGAGGTAGTTTTTAGCTTGGTATCGTATACGTCATCAGTCATCTCTCGAGATATGCTGAGGGAACTTCAAAGTTTGAATATAGATCACAATATCTTCATACCAAGGGTATGATGATGAGACAAGGAAAATCTGTTCATATGAAAATGAATCAACATGAATAACATCCACATCTAACCGAGGGAAGTCAGATATTAAATCTGCAAAAACTAGAGATTTCTTGGATTTCGCAGAAGCAAAATTGAGATCAAATTCTTGTAAGATGACAATCCATTTATTATATTTCCCCCCTATGATACACCTAGTAAGGACGTATTGAAATAGATTGACATTTGCACCACAATAGTTTTGCAAAGAAATATATAGTGTCGTAATCATTGAACTGCATGAATGACAACCAAAGATAGCTTCTCAACATGAGAATATTTGAGTTCAGTTCCGACTAAGTTTCGAATAAGATAGTAAATTATGTGCTCACGAAGCTTGTCATCCTCCTGAACCAACACCATACCAATCGTCCCTTCAGACGTGGTGATATAAAGAAAGTAATCTATGTTGTAGTCTGGAGGCTTTAGTAGAGGCGTCGATATTAAGGCTTTCTTCAAAGCATCGAAGGATTCCTAGGCTTGCTCATCCCATATAAAAGGGGAGTCCTTCTTTAAGAGATGCATGAAAACCTTAGTAATATTGGAATAGTTTACTATAAACCATCGTAAAAAGTTACCTTTCCCCTGTAAACCTTGAAGCTGATGAATAGTGTGCGAGGGAGGAAATCGAAGTATTGCCTTAACCTTTAATGGGTTCATCATGATCCCAGTTTCAGAGACTAAGAACCCTAGAGGATGACATGACCTAACACAAAAGATGCATTTATGAGGGTTGAAACGGATGTGGTAATTCCAACATCTTTCAAAAACTAGCCGAAGGTGGGTAGAGTGATCCACTCTCTTACGGTAGTGAGAACCGTGATCGTCGAGATAGAATTTGACTATATGCTTGAGATCGCGAAACGCGAAGGTCATAGCTCGTTGGAAGGTTGCTATGATGTTCTTAAGGCCGAAAATCATTTTCCGGTATGCGAAAGTACCCCAAGGGAAAATAAATGTCATCTTCTGTTGGTCCTCGGGCTTAATCTAAATTTTGTTATACCTTGAAAATTCGTCCATAAAAGAAAAAACTTTGCTTCCCGCACACTCATCGAGAATCTGAACAATGAAGGGTGTCGGGAAGTTGTCTTTAGGACATGCTTTATTCAGGTCTCGAAAATTCATGCATACATGGAGGGTTCCTTTCTTTTCATTTGCAGGAATGGGATTGGATACCCATTCAGTCAAGGGAACTGGGTAGATAAAGCCAACGTTAAGCAGTTTTTCTACCTCTTCCTTAATAGCAGGGACCTTCTTAGGATTGACAAATCTAATTTTTTTTCGAACAACTTATCATCCGGGTAGGTTTTAATCTCATGTTCGACAATACGAGGGTTGATTCCTGACATCTCTTCATATGACCAAGAGAATACATCACAAAATTCTTTGAAGAGCTCAATGTAGATCATAATTTCTTCCGGCGAACACTCTACATCAATGTATACATTTTAAACCTTACCAGGAACACGAGAGATATTGATCATGATGGTAGGGGAGATACTCGCCATGTTTCCTTCGGCATAAATGTTGTGTGTATCAAGTGGAACTACGACGTTATTGACTATCTCACTCAAGGTAGATCTAAAATCATCTTGTTCAATTCTAGAAATATCTGGGAGAAAATAAGAGCAATAATGCATATCATCCCATGGCCTGTCAGAACCATTCATGGCCTCCATGATTTCTTCATCCGAGGGTAAAGTATCATTGAGGTATTCATGTGAGAAAGACGATGAAGTGGCCCATACGAGATTGAGAACAAGATCCTCCTCGTCCGTCTGTGAGGTGACAAGGAATGGGTCGACAGAAGAGTCCAGAATATCTTGATACACTATCTCTGCTGTCGATAGTGGCATAGCCATTCCAGTATGTGACTGACCTTCACAATACGTAGTCGAGGAAGGTAGGGTCCAAGGATCGTTAAAATACGAAGTGCGGAAAGGAACAAACCTCATTGACGAAGTGAACCTACTGGACATGGCATAGATATGATGAATCGATGCCATGAAATCGAAGGTACACATATTGTATGAATACATTTCGACACCAATATTCTCAATTGTTGAATGAAAATTGTCGACCACAGGGATCGATAGTCCAACTGATGCATTGGGGCTAGAATACACAAAGGATAACTGGAAGATCATGAAAATCGACCAAATCGAGTACGAAATACAGACGATACAATTGCAGTCATAGCATAAGGACGAAATACGAATGATACGATTGCAGTCATAGAATAAGTCCAATTATGTCCTAGTAACAAGTGATAGTTGAGGGGTGCATCAACCACCTCGACATCCACCTCCATCGTCTTCTCACCTAACTGGACCGAAAAGGCAGGAAGAATATCGTGAGGGTAGAAAGAACGACCGTCAAAATCAGTCAACATGGTCGAAGATTGAGAGAGGGTCGGAGAGTCGAGGGCTTTCCAATAGACCAGGGACATAACGCATGTTGTAACGTCTTCACTAATAACAATACATTTGATGGTATACTTTGAGTAACCCACGTGGATTTGGAATGCCACGTGGTAAGGCAAGTGAGGCTTCACATATGTGATGTCAAACTTGATAACCTTAGAGCCACATGGATCTAGAGATACCAACGCAAATAAAAAGGCATTCCTCTATGAAGGGCACGTCTGGAGTACCTCCAGAGCCGTCATCGTGCAAGGGGTTTGACCCAAATCCTCAACAATAGAGTAATTTTGGGAGGCTCTTGCATTAGGGTTGTGGGTAGAGCACTTGAGTACTTCTTTCGGAATACGAGGCAGGGGATTTGGTTTTTAAATATGTAAAGGCGTCTCTAGAGGAGGGGGATACTCTATATTAGGTACAATCTGTGAAGAACTATAATTGTGAGACTGAGTGGCCACATTAACCAGATAATTAACCATATTGATGCATAGACGGTCACCGTCTTGCGTCAGTGGGTTTTGAATTCCACTCGCCGCATTTTTGACATTCGAGGAGCTCGAGGCCATGTTCTTATTATGTGGAAAAGGATTAGTCATCACAACGGGCGATAGAGATAAAATCCTTTCAGCTTCCACAAGTTTGGGGCACAAGTGGGTAAGGTGATTACCTATACAAATATTGCAAGGAAACTTCCCCTTTCTCCTTTCTTTCTTTCCCTCACCAACATTATTATTCGACTTCTCATTATTACCATTTTCCTTTGCTTTATTATTATTCTTGCCACCCTTAAGATTGTTACCTCGTCCTTTATTTTTATTCCCTCCTGGTTGTTGGTTACCTTTGCCACCCTTAAGATTGTTACCTCGTCCTTTATTTTTATTCCCTCCTGGTTGTTGGTTACCATTCGGGTTGGTTGACGAGTGCACAGAATGTACATCCACCAACTGAGTGGGAGTGGAGGACACAGATGAAGTTGAACCTCCTACAAACTGGTTTAGAGACAACTATTTCAACCGGATTGTCACCAAGTTTGTAGATTTCACATTTGCGGAGCCTACAATGTCATCGGCATGAGGCCCAGGATTTTTTCTAGGGTCATAGTTTGACCTTGGTGTGTCTAGAAGAATTTCGTATAACATCCCAGACTGAGCATATATAAGATCTAATTGCTAGGATTTAAAAATCGCTTCTTCCTCAAATGTAACTCCGGATGTAGAAACATCCTTCGAAATATAAGGCTATAAAGACTTAAGGAACCACTCTAGAAAGAATTATGGAGGTATTTAGGCCTTGATCAACCTCTTCCATCTACACCACTCTTGGATGTGATCTGAGATATGGGTGGATTTCTCCTGATGGAAGGATGGCATAAGTTCTATGTCGACATAATAATGAACCAACAATTGGAAGTGGGTGAGGAATACTAAAACCATCTGATTAAAATTTCTGTACGTCCTCCCTAGTAGCTCTATGTATCATTTCTCCACAACCCCCATGAGGGTGCGTTGAAACAATCTTAAACAAATAGAATCAGAGTTAATGGAATTAGAAGAGAACCAAAGACGAAAAGTAGTGACGTGATCAATAGGATCTTCACCAGCCTTGCCTTTGAATTTCAGAATATTTGAAGGAAGTTTGGTGGGGATGGGGGGCCATGTCGGATCATGATGTACAGGGTCATTTATTAATCTATACAAGTATGAAATATTGAGTGTGGCCAGAAAAGAGAGACGAGGTTGCGACATCTGGACCCAAGATCCTAGGAAGGATTGTTGTTGGGGAATCGCAGCCCATCCAAGGTACTGGTAAGCACCATGGCCATGTCTATGATTGTAATACCCTCCTTCAAACTGATTCATGAGGGGTTGGTTGGGCACCATTCTAGTAGGAATGTTATGATGAGGGTTGTAAAAATTTCCCCTAGCTGGAGTAGCTCGAGGTTGGGGTTTTCCCAAGGTATGAAATTGATCTCCTCCGAGTGTAAATCCAGAGGATATAGGTGGATTCATCATGCCAAATGTGTTGGTCGGAATCAATGTAGAGGAGGTAGGTGTAAAGGACAGACCATAAAAAACAACTTGTCCACCAGGTTGACCACTCCATCTAGGAGAATTAAGACTAGGATTAGAACTGGGGTGAAAAGGAGGAAGCCCTCCAATCATAGGAGTCGTTTGCGGAATATGAGCACCGCCATATGAAAATGGAGTATGTGGAGGAGCCATGCCCCCAAGTCCAATACTAGTATTCAGATTAGATACTGGGATGGACTATGAAAATTGCGATGTGAAATTAGGAATACCATAAGAAAAAGGGCTAGAGGCCTGTTGGCAGCCATTTCACATTTTTTATTGTCTTATAAGCTTCCTACACTAATGTTTTGCAAACATCAATTTTTCGTCGCAATTTTCAAATCATGACACTTTTATTTTTTGCGACACTTGCACATTTACCTTCTTTTGTTTTCACGACTGTAAGCGTGAAAACTTCGTCTTTCGAAGTCGCATTGAAGTCATTATTTGAACTGTCATAATCCTTCTTGTTAATATGCCTATTGCGCTTACTTTTCACTTATCATTATACAACTGGCAAGATCCTTTGATTGGTACTCATGCTTCGATTGATTGTGTAATTTGGTTTCATTGAGTTTGTAATGCACTGGCATTTTTATTTTGACTTACTTGACCATTGGTTTCATGAAAATGCATGGGCGTTATGGTTAAATCCTTCATATATTTCTTTTAATATGATACCTATGTTTGTATGTTCATAACTATTGGCACATTGGTTAAACTCTTGATATGAGTTGTTACAATACATTGGCACATGGTTAAACATTTGGTATTGGTTTTAAATTGAATGTTGATGGTTTGAAACTATGGCATAACGTTGATTGTGCGCGTTTGTTTATACACTTACCATTGTTTCATTGGTCAACCAAGTGACATGAGTGTTGAACTATAATGGGTTGAACATCTATGAATGCCGACGGTGGTACTATTGGCAATAATTATCATGCATGGCAGAGATAAACTCCACCACCTTTGCACGATGGCATTTATGCCTATCCCTTATTCATGTTTACCTCTATTAGCCCGATAAATCCTTCATGCACTCTGCTCCTGTGTGTGCTATGACCCAAACCCTGGACTTACCGTGTGCTCGACTCCATGGCACCAGTCGTGCGAATCGAGCCAAATGGAAACCAAGCCTTGCTATTATTTGACAATGCCCAGAAGGACTTGGAGGATAACGGATGGCTCACCTTCGTGCAACGATTTGAGGGTTATAATCTTTGTGTGGCACAACAGTTCGCCCTAACTTTTGATGGTTGTAGAGCCAAGGTGGGAAACATACAGTTGGAAATCGATGAGAAATTTATCAGTTCTGCTACAAGGTTACCTGCCACAGGCCAGCGTTGGTTCAAAAATTCGAAAGTGGAAGAGGTGCCTTGGCCACTTCTGTTCGTCTCGTGAAAGGTCACCTCTTGTGACATAGGTATGCCCATATCCATTCTAAAACCTCGATGGCATGACCTTTTCATAATAATTAAGAAATTCGTGACCTATGAGGGTCGATATGGATTCGTCTTTCTCTACCACCTGCGTTTGTTAATGATTTTTATGGGATACCCGTTGAATATGCCCTTTTACTTTCATCGTAGCCTATATAAAATGTCGAAAAGGTTTAAAAGGCAGAAGGCTGACAGTATCCTGTTCCACCATGGGCTTATTAAACTTATCATTGTTTATCACTTGAGTTTACATGGTGATAGCTGGAGAGCTTTCATCGCTCGAAATGCTTTTGATGACACAAACCCTATCCAGGTTGACAAGCCTGTGGTAAATGAAACCAAGGTCGATCCGCCTGTGCCCTTCCATACCCTACTGCCTCCTCCTAAACCCTCGGCCGACCCTGATGTTGACTTACCCGACGCTGTAATTGAGAAGGTTGAGACTATTAAAAGACCTGTGAGCAAAAAGCCCAAGGCTAACCCTATTTTTGATGCCAAGGGTAAAAAGAACGCTCGGATGATTTCGAGAATGGCTAGGAATAAGCCTAAACCCTCGGTTGAGCAGAAGCCCATAATCCTTAGTGAGGATTCGGACTCTAACATAGAACATTTTCTAGCCAGTGAATACCCTTACTCACAGGGTTTATGCCCTGATCCACCTCACGATTTCGTGACGAATCTTCCCCCTTGCCTAAGAAATAATCCTAGTTACCCGGGGATTAAACTGCCTAACGAAACCCTCAGCAATGCGATCAAACCCTCACCCGCACTTTCAAACCCCACACAGTCTTCCTGTGACCGATGTGATTTGTGGTTGGAACGATACTACATCAACGTCCCCCTACTTCAATCGAAAATCCAATCATTGGAAAATCAAGTTGTAGTGTTAACCAGTCAAAGAGACAAGCTTCAAGCAACTGATAGCAAGCAGAAGACAATTGGCTCCATCATTTTCAAGAATGTTGAATCGGCCACAACCGTTATCAACTCCAAATTGTCATGATCAAGCCATCTGCTCGCCATACAGGTATGGATTTTGATATCGTTTTAGCTTTGTGAATGAACAGGATTAATATAATGAGTCAAATTTGGTTCTCGAATAGCTCTGTTTATATTTTGAAATGACTCTGTCATAATATGTCCATCCTGTATATTTTTCACTTTGCTAAAAATAAATGGAATTTCGTTGATCATTCCCAGTTTAGCCATGGATAGATTTTTATTGGATTTGAATGGTTTTCGTTTGGATTTGATTTGTTCCTTTGTCTAATTGAGTTAACGAAACTGATGGTTTTCTTTCAATTGAATTCGTTTTGTATCTGCCCTGAACAGGAAGATTTTCATACTCAATTTAGGATATGATCATGTTTGGATTTGAGTTCGTTATGGTTCGTATGTTGTGATTGGCAAACGATTTAAATGAGTTTGGTTGTGACGATCTTGTAATATGTTGGGTCATGTAATCTTCTAAGAACAGGAATACAACTCTGTTCGGTTTCAATTCGGAAAGAACGACTCTGTTTTTATGAAAACAATGCTCTCATTTAAGCCTGTGCAAGTGCGCCCGAATCGTGGAATCGTTTTGATTCGTAATAACTATGTGAAAACCTTAGCTGTTCGATTCACTCTTATTCTGATTGGATTATCCCATATCTTGAGTTGGCAAGATGGTTTTATGAGTTGGATTCGTATTTTAATTGCTGCTCTGTTTGATTTGCAAAACGATATGGTCGACCTATGTTATCTCTATCAAATCTGGTTGTAATTCATTTGATTGGAACGATTTTGATCAAAGTCAATCGATCTTGTTTGCCTAATTTGCAATAGAAAATGATCGATAAGGCTTATGAACCCTGTTACTAATTGATTGATCCTGTTACGATTTCGTTTGTGGACAGTTACGAGTCGGTTATGGTTTAATTCGCTTATGGTATAAATCATTTGCTATGTCGTTACAACTATTACGATCTGAAAATGATCTTGTTGGATTCGATCGTATCTTTTGTTTAACAATTGCCTACGATTTGTTTTGATTACATCAGTTTCAAATTGATATCAAACGATTTCACAACTATAGATTATGATTCTGTTCATTCGATTCTATGGTAACAAGAAAAACAGAGTACGAGTATTTCTGTAATCATTTGATTGATTTTGATCCTGTTTGATTTCGAATGGTATAATAATTTCAAATTAAATGATTTGTTTTCAAATAGCTATTGGATGTTAATTGAATTTGATTCTTTAAAATATTTTCAATCGATTTTAATGTTGATTCTGTGTCTTATTTAGACCAGCTACAGAATCGCAAGATTCTGTAGCTAGTCTATAGAATTAGATTTTTTACCATTTTATTAATAAAAGATCCTTCTAACTTGTCTATTTTTTACCCTTTTCAGGTAAATTCGAATTGCATGGGACATGCTGGACAGGCTAGGGGAATATTTGTGTCTTTTAGTTTTATTTTACGTTCCTAGTTTAGTCAGACTTGGGATATTTTCCCAGATTTTCTGTAAACAGTTTGATAACTTCTACAGGGAGGTTTTACCCTGTAGAAGCTCTTTAAATACTTATTATTTTTTATAATAAGGATCATCCTCACTTGTGGGAGAACCAGGCTATGGATTTCTAATACAAACTGAGACAGAAGTTGATGTTCTGCTACAGCTTTCGCTTTCATAATATCAATCTTTTGTTTCAAGTTTATGCATGTCATTAGCAATTGATTATAGACTACTTTAGCTATCTTAGTCTATTGCAAAATGATATGAATTAATTAATGTTTCATCCATATCTGATTTCTTTCAATACTTTAAAAGTACAACAATTACTTTATTCAGTTAATGAATGACAGATTTCTCTTCTTCATCAATTGAATTATTTCATATAAGTCTTTGCATACAGGTTTATCTAATTGTGGAGATTTATAAATCATATGATTGTTGTGATTTTTATGTCTTGTTTGTCCTGTAATTACATTGAAGAGCACTACAACTATCGTTTATGAGAAGCTCCTGGATTATTCAGTGCGGGTTTCCTCCCTCCGATCAGCTGAGACAATCATCAGACACAGGACAAATCTGGAGCGTTTCTCCAGGTCAGTTTGTGATTTATTTTCGTTAATTTGTTTAGTATAATTTAAGTAGTTTAATTAGATATATGTTTAGTTAGATGTGTAGTTAGAATTAGTATATTAGTTGTTTAGTTTAGTTAGTTTTTGTTTGATTTCTTGTTCATAAAATTATAAAATCAACAAAAATATATCTCTCTGCCTTAGGACAGAATGTAAATGAGTTTTTCAAGTTTTATTCAAATCTGTAAATTGTAGATATTGTACATTTTGTGAATAAGTTATATTTCCGCTAGTAGTTAGATAGTTAATTAGTTAGAGTTAGTATATTATTAGTTAGTAGTTTGTATATATAGAATAGTTAGATTAGCTAGTGTGTTTAAGAGTTAGTTTTAGTTAGATTAGTTTATTAGTTTGTTTTATTTATTGTTAGTTTGATTAGTTTAGTTTGTTTTAATAGTTAGTTTTAGTTAGATTAGTTAGATTAGTTTTCCTTTTTTGTTTTCTTAGGACCTTAGATCGGCTAATGGAGCCGCTAAACCCGTCAGGGTGGTTCATTCCAAACGACTTGGGTTATTAGACAACCCCGG
>SNQJ01S0019076.1:33664-56791 GCA_010110895.2 Picea sitchensis
TCGCGTATATGGACAAAAATTTGTATCTTTTAATCTGGAGTGAACAAAAATGGGGAATTTGAGTCTGCAAAGGGAAATGGAAGGCCATCAAAGAAATATGCATGGAGTGTGGTAAAATTTTCTATAACAGATACCCCCTAATGTGTGAGGTCAGAGGAGTATTCGTGATGGCCAAAATACATTATAATTCCCAGAAGTGGAGTAATGAAGACTCAGTTGGAAGAACTAGTTACTCATGAGAATATTACAATTCATATTGACTCTATGCACATGGATTCCAATCTGAATTACACTGCAGATCCATGTGGATATATATCAAATAATTTTTCATGGCCATGAATAGGCAATACAAAATGGACATATGCCATAGGTTGTCATAGTCATGAACAAGACACAGTGGAGTCCAGTATCAAAATCAACTGAAGATATATGTATACAATGGAGTACAATATGATCTTCCATGATCACTGAATTCATATAGGTACTAGTTTGATGAATGACAATAGCAGATATTGGGTGCTGCAACTGTAAACGGGAGGTCTTCTACACTATCCAGCGAAGGTGCAAGTCTACATTATGTGAATAAAGGAGTTGAAGTCAAACACAATGAGACTTTTTTTGATTATCGGTCATTGAGGTATATGACTAACAAATGCGATACAACCCACCAATAATGAAAGTAGGTGTCAAGGCACCAAGTGCATTCAACAAATGTGAATAAGGGTGTTGAGGTCGAACACTTGAAGAATCCATCAATCATGAGACATTGATGTATTCCCATCTGTTGATGGCGGGAGAACCTACCACTGATGATTGCAAGCATCTAGGTACTCATAGGACTCTAGATCTCAATTCCATAATAGATGAGTTAAATTCGATGGAAGGAGACCCGTCGAAAGGAGAGCATTAAGGCATCTCTCATCATCCAGTGTGAGGTAAAAATAAAGTTCTTAAAGATTGGGAGGAGTTTGGATGAATATGATGTTCACGAACCAATGACCATGTGTGTCTCTCGCATGCACCAGATGCAAGTAGTACACGAAAGATACCCTTATACTAACAACCAATAATGAAAACTGTCGACAAAGGTGAGGAAACCACCAACAAGGCCAATGGAATCCAAGACACTACATGAATCACAATGTGTGAATATATTTCTTTTCATTGAACATAAGGGAAACCCTCTATTCAATGACCAATGAGGAGATGTCATCTATTGGTTTCAAGGTTACCTACCAATGATGAAAGTAGGTCTAGGTTGCAAGGTAGGACAACAAATTCATGTGACTCTGAGATTCACTTGTAAGGGGATGGTCGACATGCAAAGTCAAGAGTTTTGAGGAATGACTGACACAAGATTATACTTCCTTTGAACAAGAGCATGAGACAGATGGATAACTCAAGAAACATAGACTTAACATTGATCATTGCCAAAAGTTTGTGATGCAGGAGGAATCAACAAAATCTCCATAGGGACTGGAAGAATAACGATTCAGAGGAGTAGACTCTAAGTAACAAGTTCATCTTCCTAAGGCCACGCTAAACCAAAACCTTATATGAAATGGAATCAAGAGTTTGTGCTTTGTTCAAAGGCGACACGACTGTTGCCAATAGGAGATAATATTATTTTCTCACCCGTATTTTTTTGGTTTTTTCATAGTAAAAGAAATGTTATGATATAGGAGAGGAAACAAGTGTCATGAGTAAGCAACTAGTTCCAAGCAGTGGAATATACCTATGCTCAATGCAAGGGAACACATGAGGGAAATGAACACTCAAGGGGATTTTTCCTCTACAGGTAAAGAGTGCCAAGCTGCAAAGGATATATGAAAGGCACTCCTTGGCTATTGTTGAGAATTGTTGGGGAAAGAGGCTTATAACGAGAAAGATAGAGCCAACATTAGGCTCAATAATGCAAGCAGGATAATGGGATGCAATTACAAATTAACTCAACCAATGTCATTTTTCGTAGATTTTAGTCCCCTATGCCCGAAAAAGTATAAAATAATACCCAGGAGAACTCTTCTATCCAATGGTGACTAGAGTATTACATTTTCATAAGTAGTCTACTTGGTCCAGAAAAGGGTTAAACATATACAAAATAGATGTCATTTCAAATCCATTTAACGAGTGTGAAAGAAACAAGTTCACTCGACAATCTTTTCATCTTTTCAAGAGTTGGAAAAAAGCTTAACCAAGACTCAACGAGAGTCCCATAGGTAGTAGTCAAAATGATATTGAACAAGAAGAGTGAGGTTCGAACACAAATTCATAGAGGGGATATAAGGGACTCCTGAGCCTAATAGATAACTTACAACATGGGCGTTGTTAGAACATGGGTATGATAGGAATAGTCTTTGAGGTTTTTAGAGTTTGTTAAGGCATGTTAGAGGTCTTTGGGAAATTGATGACAAATTTTAAGTCTTGTTGACAAAGTTATATTTTGATAACGTTTTCAGATAAGAAATAGCCTCCACGCTACCAAAACGCCTGTGTAAAATTAAAAATATATATAATTTCATAAATTAGTTCCCAACCCACGATTTTTCAGTTTTCAAATTTTAAAACACCTGTCAAGTTAGATTCTGAGCTGTGAAGTAAATCCATCATTATTCTTCGCATATCATATCCATCCATCATCACTTTTACTACCTACATGTGCCACCATAATCCCCAATGCGTGCGTTTTTCCTGTTCACCGAGAAAGAAACTCCAGTTTGTAAAAGATGTAAAACTTTATCACCTCACCATTCACTTATCATCACCCTTTCTAAATTAACCTAGAAACTGTTCTTTCTAGAATAGGTTCGGGTTGTTGGTTTTATTTTGCAGAGCAATGGTTTTATAAAACAAAGGAGAAAAATAGAGAAAATGTTGGAACAAAGGACATCAAATAGAGCCAACTCCTGAACACAGAGTCTACTGGAAAAAACACGCTGCAGATATTAATGTGAAAAGCATCAAGGAATAAGTTTGCAAGTTGAAGGTTGATCATCATTGGGAGTTGATATTCTATGTTGATGACCTTTGTTAATAATTTTGATACAGAGGACTACGCAATTAGCATTTTTGAATATTTAAGTTTGGTTATTGTGTATAGTATTGTAGTAATTGATTTGGGATTTCTTAGTGCATTTGCAACGGGATTAGATATAGGCCTTACAGGTTTATGAAGAATAAATGACCATCGAAAGGACACAAGAATCAGAGTTATTTCTGAATTTTACATCCAGATTTATTTATTTAAAAAAAAAAATAGGGACATTGATTTTGATAGAGTTTGTCAACATTTTAAAACATAAATGCTACCATAATGCCTATAATAGTCAGAAAAAACAAAATATTTAGATTTTGGAGGTGGCATTTGATCTGTTGATTCTTGAAGCTTCTCTAGGGACAGATTATTTCTTTAACACCTATCAACATCATCTAAAGGATGGGATTCATGAGAAAGTTCCAGCAACACTTTGGTCAAAGTAATCCCATAAATCTTCGATCTCCAACAAATTTTCTATATTTTTGCTTGAAAATATTTCCAGTTATTGTTTTTTTGGGAAGTCAAGGATGCTTTCAACCTTACCATAAGGAATTAATCTTGATCCATTTATTTTGGATTTGAAAACTACCTTGAAAATCTATATATTGTATGAATGAAATGGAATTAAGGGTGGGAGAATGTGAGAGTGAGTATGATAGCTTAATGTAATATATGAAAGGTCCAAGCTTGAACTTTGCAAGTTGTGATCATTACAGAGACTTTGATCTCTTGGAGCTGAATCCCTATCTATGTACTTCTTCCTTCTATTATGATTAAAATCGTTGCACTATTCCCAATTTACATGCTTCAGTTTCTTTGTATTTGAAGGCATCAATGTAAAACCTGTGGTTGTAGGTTGTGTTCATACTTGTATTTGATTTCATGTATCTAAAATCATTTTAGATTTCATGAAATGTTCTTCTAATATTTTTCTTTATGTCTTCCTTTCCTTTGAGTGATGATCAATTATATCTTTGATTCATGTTTCCTATTATCATCTCTCTGTTTTTTGACATAATCTATAAAACTAAAAACTTGCCCCTTGAAGTCTATCTGGAATAGATTTGATTTGTCTTTCTTTCAACCATTCTCATCCAAGCAATTTTGTTATCCAATTATTGAATGCCTTGACACTAATCTACTCAACAATCAAGGAGGTTTTCTCAAGGACTAACAGGCGCCAAAATGAAAAGGGGAGATAAGCTAGGACGCCCATGGAATGTAGGCTCTACCACATGAATTACAAAACTTATAAATAATAGAGAAGATTATGTTTCACAACTCAATGGGTTCGATCCTAAGGAAAAATGATACAATAAACGAATAATGCAAAAATGCATGGAGGGGAAAATCTAACCTATATGCCATTTTTGAGATTATGACCTATCAGAATGGATCGACATAAAGAAACATACCAAAGAAAATGTCTCCAAAGTTTTTCATATATGACTAAAAACACTAACCCAAAAGTTAATAAGTCCAATATAGAAACCTTTGATAAAACATGTGTTAAGGGATACAGAACTTAAAAACAAGAAAACCTAAAAGTACAATATGTACAAAGGACCACACATCCTTATGGCTTATGCATAGTAGTTCCCCAAGTAGAGCCCATTGCTAGGCTCAGTCCAGGGGCCTCTTTGGTAATTGACTTGTAAAGTTTCTAGTTCAAGAGGAGGTCAAAAATCTAAAATCATAGCTTCAAGAATAGCCTCATATGAAGTAAAATAAACATCCATGAAACCGGGGCTCGACAACTCAAAAATACCAGGGTTCGAGGTCTCACAAAAAACAAGATCAGAATCAAGAGGAAATTCCATATTACTCGGGCCCATAGGGGGAGGTCATGGATCCCATGCAAGTCTTCTGTCGAAAGCCAACAACTCACTAGTAGATGACACAAGCTTGGGAGAAACAAAAACTTCCTAAGTCGAGGAGGATAAAATACTTGCAGAGGATCCTTCATCTATAATATATTGACAAACACCTATTATCTGGAAGGGTGAAGAAGAAGGAAGGCAAGGCTCTACAAGATTATTCCAATAAAAGGAAACCAACCTAGGACTTGGAGGGAGCATACTTGGAGAGAGTGGAATTCCCCCTTGTTTAGAAGGTACACAAATAGAAATGCTAAGGGCATGGTCAAAATATGCATCACCCCCCAAAAGAAGAGTGGGATTCACTAAAGATTGCATCGACACAACCGTTGCATCAACCAAAGAAGGATTAGTGTAATGCCCCTATTTTTGGATTCTTTTATGTTGCAGAGTGGGATTCTTGCGAGAGTAGCCAATTGGGGGTGATAGTGAGTTTAGGAGGTATTGAGGATCTTTATGGGGCTCAAATTACATTATTCACCATATTTCATCACCGGGGTTCATTCCGCACAACTTGTATTTGGTTTCGTTGCATTCTGACGATAGAGTTATTATGGAACATATTTTAATTAAATTCACTAAGGATGTCATTTTGGGCATAATACTTGAAGAAAACCCTTAGTGTAATAGATCATCAGAATCGGGAGGAAAATATCTATAGGATAAGATGATGAAAAGTGACTTTGAGTGGTCGGAGAAGCCACAAGGGACAATTAATCACTTTTTAGAGGAAAAAGGTTAATCAATTAATAAAGTAATTTTATGAAGAAATATTAAAAGTAAATTAAAAGTCACTTGGAGAGAAAAGGTGAAAAATGGTATAAAAGAGAGATAGGGGCTTCTATTCTCCCATTATGTTGATTGATATTTTGATGTCTCGCTTCTTAGCTAGAGAGCCCATGGTACTTGGGGGTTTTGACTAAATAAACCATAGAGATCAACAAGGGAGTGCAATATTTTCTTGTTCTTGATCCAAGCTTGGCCAAGGAGGTGAAAGATTATTCTCTCACCATTCTACATCAGTTCAAAACTATTTCATCCATCATTTTGTGAAGGAGGACGCATCATAGAGGGTTTTCTGTAGAGAGGGTGTACCACTTAGCCAAGGGAGATTCGATTTGGTCTTAGGAGGTTGGGTTTGGACCATATATCAATTGGGGACTCTTAGTCATCATCAGGGTGAACCTTTTGGCACTTGTGGGGGGTTTAAAACCTCCATATTTATTTATTTTGATGTATGTGTGAATTTCATGAAGGAGGACGCATTGGGGGTTTGAGATCCCATGATTTATGAGCAAATTTGTCATCTACAACCAGGTGATCTTCACATATGATTTAAACATGATCATATCTACAAGTTGCAGTCATTTCCTGAAGGTTTTACATCAACTTTTATTGTTCATATTTCAACAGGGCGAATTTCAACACAAGGGCACATTTCTTGGTATGGTAGAATTGATTTTGGAGCATTATACCAGCCATTTTGAGCAACCATAATTAAGGAATCCTTGAGGAGGATTACTCTTGATATTTCCTTTCATTTTGAGGGCATTACAACCCTATTTTGTAGCTATTATACTCCTTGGATCAGATCTGGAAACTACTGTGTGTTGGACAACCAAGTGCATATTAAATAACGCAAGGATTTGAGGTACTATCTTACGATTTTTAATAGTTATTAGCTTCTGGTTTATTTGGTTATCATTGTATGTGTTTTCCTTATATATTACATGAAGAAATATGGGCCACATACATGAGAAAATACACTTAAATGGATGCTACAACCATTGCACACAAAGTGTTTGACAAAACACATCAACCAACCACTGCAAATAAACATAACAACCAACACAACTCCAGAACAACTACTCATTAGGAAGGGTTTTAAGTGTTTCATGTGATGTGACGTGTTTGTTAATTGGGACAACAAGTGTTGAAGTGATTTCAAGGGAGTTGGGAGCTTATATGCCACGCGTTTGACGAAATTCCTCAATCACATAGATCTGATTTTTACATCATATTTGGTTGGGAATATTACAATTAGATTGTTGGGAAACCGAAGACGAATCAGAACCCGAAGGGCCATCATAAAAGGACCGCACTTCCCATATCACAACATTAGCAGGGCACAAACAAGTTAGGTGACCTCCTTTGCAAAGTCTACATGGTTTTTATAGTGAAACTAAGGATGAATGAAGTAGTAAAATTTGTGATACAATGGAGGTTGAAAATGAACAACATTTTTTTAATGTGGCATACCCTTAATAATATAAGGCCTAACCTTATCTAAATTCAAAACTTCGTGTCTATTAAAATGGGAGAGTAGAGTATTACACACTAACAATATGTAAAGCTCTATATTGAATCAATGTAATGATACATATAACTACAACAAGGTTTGTCTCAAGATAGACAAACTACCTTGATCACTTAATCTATCAATTGAACAAATATCTCAACCTCACACCATTATATTACTCTTAGTTGAAGATAATCTCTTTCACAACCAACTATCTAACAACCTCCTAATCTATGGAATCAAACCACTCATGTAGAGATTGTTCTCTATCTCACAAACATAATTTCCTCATACATTATTAATAAAAGTAGGAGTTACATATTCCAACACTCTCCCTTGACAAATACTTGTCTTAATATCCATCAACTGAGGTCTTCATTAACACCTTCTCTTTTTCGTAAGATATCCTCCATTAGGAATTGAAATTTTTCTTGATCTGCAAAGTCTATCTCTATTCCATCCTGGCTTTCATCTCGTATCACAACCATACATACATAACCAAAATATCAATGTTCATATAAATCAACAACCATCCACTGAAATGCATGGGTCATTAGTCGCTGCAACCATTATTCTAATAGGATCTTCCTTCATGTACATCGCTCATTCAAATCATACCTTAGTCCATCACACTTTGAGATTACTCCATCTCACATTCCCCCCCTTAATCGAAGATTCAAGTTCTCTAATTCTACATCAAGCTAGCATACAAGTACACCTGACACCCTCATACCTACCCTAGTGGTTCATTATACAACTTGATGCCACATCCACTCTATCCATAAGAGGGATACATGCTACATGATTACATGTGGTACCACACTAATCCATCTAGGCCTAACTCAAAAGGGCTTACAAAACACCATGTGCTACAATGCTACATGTATGCCTGAATAACATGGCTTACAACAACTTGGGGAAATCAACTTGCCTATGGCTAAGCTTATAACTTGGACCAAAAACTCTGGGGTGTCGGGTACAATCGATCATGCACCCCCTGCATCACATATGCATCATTAATTAAGGCACAACAAGAATCAATCTTTTTTTACAAAGGTTACCTATTATATGCCCAATATATAATCTCATTACAACACTAAGATCATTCTCATCTCATTATCGTCATTGACAGTGTCTTCTTTGTTTTCTTCTTTCTCATCTGGAGTCGTTCACATACTACGCATCTTAGTCTTCGTCTTCAATATCTCCATCCAATTATTTCCTTGGTTCTCCTCGATGTATCTATCATTTATTAGAGTAGATAATTCTAACAAAATAACAAGATATATATTGAGTTAACTAGACTTAATATACCTTTGTACATTTCCAATTCCAAGACATAAAACTTAAACATTACCGAGATTTAAACGAAAATAATTTCACCACAATCACATCTATGTGATTGCTCACATATGTAAAAAAATAGAAACTTGAGTGTATGTCCTCAGATTGACATGCACATACAAAGGATCCATTTACACTGACTTTCACGTCTCCAAGAACCTTGAGAGATAACACAGTCGTCCATCTTGAGATGCACTCACAATGCGGTTTTTCTCGGAATATCTAGTCCAATGAATAAACTTTTCTTGTATTCCCTTGAAGTTTTCTACAACAAACCTGTATTCCCAATTCCTTGCCAGTGTATGGGGAATTAACATGGTTAGCAATGTGGTAAGTCTGGGGAGTCGTATTCCAGAGATGACGGAGACACTCACGTTACCATTTTCCATGTGTTTTTGTCCTGGAAGACTACTAATTTCCCCCCCTCCATTAGGCCTCGACCCCGCATATCTTAGAAACACTCATAGAACCTTTCACGAAAGCCAATTTATCACATGATCTCCTTTGTCATTCACCATGCCCACGCTAACACTACGACTTTACCTTGTTGTGGCTTCTCTTTCAGTGACTGGCAGGACAACTGGAAATCCACAGGTACTCGTGGAACTTTTTTTGAGTCAAAGGATCACATAGACTGGAAATCTAGTCCAGTCATTCCCTTGGACGATCCTACTCTCTTATTTTCCAATGCAGGCATGAACCAGTTCAATCTTATTTTACTTGGAATAGTACATCCTAGTACCCATTCCCCAAGTGAGCTTGCAATGCGAAAAAAATGGTCCTGCCACGTGTCACCCAATTCAGGGGTTTTTTACAGCTATTATGGCCTTGTCTACACTCATGCTATCTGGGAAATCCACATAGATGGACAAACAATACAATATACTCTCATGAACAAATGTGGTCACACAAAATCATAACTTTCACAAACAACACACACTACTCTACTTTCCATATTTCATTGGGCTATCCCACGAGGGAGTTAAGCCTACTGGTACCATATTAAAATGGGAGAGAGTAAAATATTACACATTAACGATAAGTAAAGCTTTATAATGAATCAATGTGATGATACATATAAATACAACAAGGTTTGTTTCAAGATACACAAATTACCTTGATCACTCAATCTATCAGTTGAGCAAATATCTCAACCTCACACCATTATATGAATCTTAGTTGGAGAGAATCTCTCTCACAACCAACTATATAACAACCTCTTAATCTATAAAATCAAACCACTCACTTAGAGAGTGTTCTATATCTCATAAACATAATCTCCTCACACATTATTAAGACAAGTAAGAGTTACATATTTTAACAATGGCTTAAGAAACCATAATGACCTTGATATTTTATTTTCAACATATTCAATAACATTTAATTTATATTTTACTTATATTAACTTATTTTTTTAAGATGAAAAATCACATGAAACTTCAATTTAAGATGGCTAATGATGGAATCAAACCTATCAGATCTAACATATAGAGAAATAAAAATAAATAAATAAAACTCAAAAACAAATTTTGTGTTTTGTTAATTTTTTAATAAAGAGGATATATATATATAATTTTTAAAATTAAGTTTTTAAAAGTAATTATTTATACAAATTTATATTAATATTCTATGTTTAATATAAATTTTATTCTTTGATTATTATTTAATAATTAAATTGTTTTTTTAATATTTATTTTTTTTAACATTAAAATTGATAATTCTATTTAATTTTTGAAATTATACTAACAAAATTCATTTTAATTCCATATCTATTAAAATTAAATTTAAAAGATCAAATTCCTCAAATTTTACAACCATTTTTTTTATAATAATTCTAACACTTTAAAAAAGATTATTTTATAATAATTATCTTTTTTTTTAATTTTTATTATTATAAACAATTATTTTTTCATTTTTTTTTTTGGGATATTACTTTATTTTTTTGGTTTCTTATAATTTTACAGTATGAAATTCATTCACTATAAACAACAAAGACAAAACCTACATTCATATATATCATAATTTGTTCACTCTATGTTGAAGGAAATTGAGTGACTTTAGCCAACACTTTTAAAAGAAATTTCAATCTACATGTCTACCACAAAGCAAGTTATATTTTTTTTTTTTTAAATAAATAAAGATTTTTTTAAGTGAAAATGGTCCAGGAATATATTTTTTGAAAATAATTGTAAAAAAAATCCAATTAACTAAAATTTATTCTTAGAAAAATCTTATAACATATATTTAATCATTTATTATCATTTTATATTTATCTTAATTTCATATCTATTAAATATAATAAAAAAAAATTGAGTCACTAGCGAAAATGGATCTACCTATGGATCTACCTTCTTGTGTATAAATAAATAAATAAATAAGTAAACAAAATGAATTTACTCACAAATTCTTTGAAAGATCCATTAAATTCTATCGGTTAGGCCTCAAATTCCCATTCAATTTTCAAGTCAGCGTCCCATGAAAATTCAAGCAAGAGCCGAATGCAACATTCACAGTTTAAGCTTCTTTCTTGATTTCATGAACCCTTCAACGCGCCTTAATGGCCATATCCTCCACTTTACCAGCACTCGCTTTATACCCTAACACCTGTCAAATGTGGGCAACGAAAACATAATAGTCAACGGAAAAAGAAAAAATCACTTCACTCCATTCCGCTCATATGTGCACATTGCAATTATGGTCGTGCTCCGTGTCCAGGTCTGCCGCATGGTAGCGTAACAGTTTGATTTGTACAAAGTAATGGTCTCTTCAAATATTCAAGTGAGAAAATGAGTACAATGCCTAAGGTCACTGCATATTTCTGTTGATGACGTGGACCGTGAAGAGAGATTGTATGCACACTACATGGCACTGTTGGTGGTTTTTATCACATGATAATGGGGTTGTAACTCAGCTGTTCAAGGAAGTGTAACTTTGGGGGATGTGTGGAGATTCAAGTTTCTGCTATTTGTAATAATTTGAGTACAGTTTGAGTGAGTTTAATGATGTGTTTCTTCTTTGGAGATTATAAGTTTAAACTCAGAGAAATAGAGATTGTACATATTTTCCCCTTATGATAAGGTTAGAAGAATAGAAAATACAAATTAAATTCATGTATATATATGGATATGTAGAAATATTTCATTTATGCAATTAAACATTGAATTATAAAAGAAATTGCAAATAAACATTTATACCTAAAAATAGTGTTGAATAATTATAATAGTTAGAAATAAATGATTTACCACCTAGCAATAAGCAATATTTGCATGATTATCACTCTTAGCCAACATTTTGAATGGACAAGGGAAAGAACATCATTCTCACATACATATTCATACAATGCTCAAGAGTTATGCACGTGAACCCTACAAACCTACTACCTAGATACAAGAGAGTACACCCATTCCTTGCTAATTTTCTTATTGCAAAAAACTCATATCTTGTTATATACCCTAAGATAGGACATCATTAAATTGATAACACAACCCTCTTCGTCTATACACATCATTGTCATCCCTCCATAGATACAAATAATCAACACAATATGTATTAGTTGGCCTTGTCTTAAGCCCACCTACTCTGATGGAAATTTATATACACGTGTCCTCACATGTTGCACAACCATCTCTAAAAAAAAACTCACCCAAACTTTACTCTTCACATGAAATTTTCATGGTCATCAAACACATTGTAGTATTTCTAACTTTATTTATTTTTGAGATTTTTTACTTTTAGTAAAAAAACTCTTACATGGATATGAAACCTCCATCGCAAATCAACCCCACAACTTTCTCCTCAAACCTAAACCAAAGTTCAATATACCTACCCATTCCCAATTATTTATCTATACATGGAAAGTAGAAGGCAAATAACACATTGCCTTTTGCAAGAACAAACTTGATGCTTCAAGGTCTTGCTATGGCCACCACATGAAAATGTTCCATGCATCTTTACACATTTTTGGAATTTAAATCCCTCCTTCATATTAAACATTTGAGATTTTGATTGTTTACTTTTATTAGGAGATCCACAACAATGTTGTTAACATCCTTTACAAATAATCTTGCAAATAATATTGATTTTTAATTTTGTTTTTAATGTTTTGACAATTTTTGGATTTCACAATTCATGTAATTTAGTAATAAGATATTATTATTATTATTTAATATGTTTGTGTGACTATGGTGGAAAATGGATTTGTATTAAATTGTCATTCTTTGTAAATCCACAATGCTCAATTTCTTCCCCATTATACGTGTCATCTTATTAATTTTGTGCATATTGGTGTTAATCAAGTACTTTGTAGACATAATATTTTCAAGGTGTACACTTGGACCTTGCTCTCATGTGAAGGGCTTATCCTGGATGTTCTTGCCCTAATTTTCAAGAAACTTGTGCTACAATAAATTCTCATTATTCTTCCAAGGGTTAGTTGAGGAAGGTACCCATCATAAGTGCAAGTCGAATGTTCTTTGATACCATGGTTTGAATGGTTGACACCAGAAGTCGAAGTTCAAACCACTTGAATTAACAATATTCAGATTGAGAAATGATACAATATTTGCATGCATAACTATTCAATAATTCCAAACACAACAATTGATCATACATCTCATCAAACATGTTATATTTCAAAATTGTGCACATCCCTCATGGCTATGTTATTCTTCCAAAAAGGGAATCTTAAATTATGCATTAAAATTTCTCGTCCATAATAAGGCCTTCAATTGACATAGTGTAATATATTTGAAATCCACAAAATACATATCACATTAAATTAACACTTCACAATTTTTTCATCATTCTCTGCACCATAAGGGAAATTTATCGAATTCCAGGGTTTGAACATATGGCATAGTATAGTTTTAAACTCATTTTCCTAAAGGTCTTTACCTAGGTTGTTTAACCAGAATTCATAGGTTTGAATCCTTGAGTACATCGAATTCGATCTTTTCTTGCTTGAAACCATATATAGCAAGAGTGTGAACTACACTCATGAAGTTGAAAAATAAAAAAGGTGGAACAAATGCACTTACAATGATGTGTTATTAAGCACTTTTTCCAAAAGGTGAGGTGTTAATTTTTTTTATCTAGGGTGTGTTGTTTTGTATTTAGCAAACAAAATCCTCTTAATTGTATAAAATAAACCTCCATCATTTTGATTAGTTGTATAGATTTTTTATTTTCTTTCATGTCATAATTAAAGACTCCAAAACCATAACTAACTTCTAAGTCCACTGAAACTTTTTGTTTATGCCATACTCTTACCACACACACACACACATATATATATATATATATACATATATATATATATATATATATATATATATATATATAATTCATTCTCCACTTGTAATGATACATTTAAAAACTAATGCCCATCATTCAATGATACATTTAAAAACTAATGCCCATCATTCATTTTCTACTTGTAGGTATAGTTTAATATATACTTGTAGGTATAGTTTAATATAATAAATAAACTCAATTTAAGGACATATTTTTAAAATGATCAAATGATAAATAAACTCAAATATTTAAAAAAAATTCCTATAGGGTGTTCCCCTTACATAAGAACATGTTTTGATTAGAATTTTAATTGGCTTAATATCCATTAATCCTTATTCGGAGACCATTTATGGATCCTCAATATATCATTCAAAAATTTTAATTGGGAAACAATGATGGTGAAATTTGGAAACCATGACATGAATTTTTCAAATTTCAAGGTTGATTATGATTTTCAAATGTCTAAAAAGCTAACTTTAAAATAATTTCAACAATTTTATCTATTTTTAGGCTTTGTGATGAGGTTAAAATGACCTAAACACTGAATTTACTAGAATTTTCAATGATTTAATCTATTTCAGAATAAAGAACTTTATAAACAAACTATGAAGCCTAGGAAAGCATAAATCCTAAGAATTAATGTAATATTTATCGATTGTGTAGAAAAATATTTATGTGACTTCCA
The DNA here is from genome assembly GCA_010110895.2 of Picea sitchensis. Taxonomy (NCBI): domain Eukaryota; kingdom Viridiplantae; phylum Streptophyta; class Pinopsida; order Pinales; family Pinaceae; genus Picea; species Picea sitchensis. Next base: position 48,199 of record SNQJ01S0019076.1, read on the forward strand.
TTGTCATCCTCATAGAAAGGACTCCAATGAGATATTCAAACCATAGAGTAATCAAGTTGGAGGGCATTGTCAGAAACTCATTGGCCTAGAAGTAAATTAGCAATGAATTGGACAACCCGAGACTATTTTTTGCAAAACTTTCCATGGAAGCCTGAATTCACATCATGAATGGAGTTGCATAACTCGATCCATCACGAAATGGTGAGTTTCAGTCACTATACATAAGTATGAATGCTCAAATCACTGGAAGACTTCAAGGCTTACAAAAGGAATTTCATTGGACCCTTGCCAACAAAATTCTCGAAGCTTCCCATCAAATAAACCATGTGGCAAGTTGTTTCATTTGTCTATTGTATGTCTACGTAGCGGGAATAGTTCTAAATGTGGTAATGACCTACAATACATAATTTGTGGGAAGTCTGCAACGCCCATGTTTCCCCCAGTCTGTAAATATAATTATTATCATGACAAAAACTATAAACGGATTTGTTAGGTGATCATGGGAAGACAATGGATCTTGATTTATTTTGTAATATGCATATTTTATTTTTAATGCAATAGGGAAATGCTGAACTACTACTGAAGGGATGGCCTTCATAGGTTACGATGTCATGAGAGGAATGGTGCAAGAGGGAGGAAATTACTAGTTGAAATGATCCTGCCAGGTAGTACCTTGTCAAATTAAAAACAATGCAGACCCTGAACTGTCCCTTTCACATAAACTTGATTACCAGTCAAACCAGTAGTTGGGTAGTCTCCTCGAGAATTAAGGAAGGATGTGCATAGTACCATCACGAATCCTCTGACATGACCCACGAGGCCTTGGGGAAGACTACATGAAAAGAGGAGGAGGAGAGACAGAGAAGCAAGATGCACATGGTTGGAAAGGGACCTGAGCATTAGAGGGAGAAGTCTTTGGTTCAGGAAACAAGGAAGGGCAGAATAGTAGACTTCCCTTAATAATCTTTCAGAAATCCTCTTGTGGCATCGTACCCTGGCTCAGGGGTGGTTGGTTGTAGCAGTGCATAGCGAAGCCTTGCCTATGGTTGGGTGGAGAGTGGTTTACCCTTCAGTAGTAGCCAACATATCTCAAATTCTATAGATAAGTAACTCATCTATTTATGTGTAGTAATTTAAATGCATGTATGCTAGAATGAACAATATGATGCTTTTGGATATGAATACTCGATATGTGAGATTAATTGTGTATTATGGATATGTCCTATATATATATATATACATGAAAAGTTTGGTATTCCTAATTGTAGGTAGCCTTTGTATTTTATAAAATAACTACAAGTATATGTCTATGAAAAATCTTGCATGATTGGTAAATATGAGAAGGATATGAACTTATATAGTCGTCATGCATGTGCATAGCCTAAATCTCTGGTCTAACCTGAGTGGAAAGATGTCCCTGCTTATTGTGTGTACTGTTGTAATCTCTCTCTCTCTCTATATGTGTGTGTGTGTGTGTGTGTGTGTGTGTGTGTGTGTGTGTGTGTGTACATGTTCATCGCGGGGTTGGGGCACTCGAAATTAATAATTATTTTGGAAAATGGGGTGATACAAAGAGACCCTGGGAAAATCATGGAGTGCCTTGGACAAGCACAAGGTCCCTAAGACTCGGTGAGTCTTGTAAAGGAATCAAAGAAAGACTTCGTGAACGTGACTAAGTCCTAGAGTGTATTTTTAAGCCAAGGAAAAACCCTAGCTTGCTTCAAAAAATCGTGACCTTTGATATAACACGAAGGTTAAATTTGGGGCATGGGCCCTCTATCAGAATGAGGGTGAGACTTGATCTCGACTGTTGATCTGGTGGAATGGAGATATCCTGACCCTCCATCGAAGTTGGTCATGAAACCCATAGAGTATGCACCCCAAATCAACAAGGATCGTTTATTCATCGAAGGGTGGCTACAGTGGATTGTGGACCACTGGATCCATTGTGGTGGACACGGTCGGAGTCCGAGGACATATAATACCTAGTGTCCTCACAACCATTGGATTCAAAATGAAAATCGGTTCTCACTATATATCGTGAGTGCGAGAATTATCAGAGTCCCATGGTCAGAGTAGCCCGGGAGGCCCAAAGTGTAGGCACTCTGAAAGGGGAATTTTGACGAATAATTTGGGTCATCCATTGGGGTACAAACCCCGAATAAACTTCGTCGTAGATCACTATGGGTCTCGTTTAAACAAGACTAAGAGAAGGGATGAAATCATACTAATGTGTCATGCTAACAAGGATCTTCAGCATGTCCAGAGGATAACGAGTGTCAACTCATGACTAGAGGAAGGACAGAGGGGGAGTCCCTATCAAATCGTACCTTGGGATAGGTGTCGTCAAATATGAATCATTCAATCAATGAGAAGGAGAAATCTCGACCATCCTCGAAGGAGTTCGATCTGAGTGATCATGGATACTGGGAATGGATTGAGTTTGATGGGAGTACTTTGAGGTAAAATCAGACCTGTTGATCAAAGGGTGGTTGCGAGGAATGTTGGTCATTGATTTGTCGCGAGCGAGCCTTACCATTTCATGTGACAAGTTGTACAAAAGGGAAGTCAACGTCAGACTGATGGAGGAACCATCCTGGTGGTTAGTGTGTCATCGGTAGGACAGGTGTCAACACCTGACTAGACAAGTTGAGCGCACTCGTGATGATGTGTATGCCACGTCAAGTCCACGTGGGGTTCCACGTGTCGAAAAATGGTTGTGCCACATGTCACAGTATTTTGGCATAATGAGGGGATGGTCCTGACATGATATGAGTGCTATATGTCTCACCAACATGTCTTGGGGGTGATAGGTGTCTCCCTAGGAGTGGACCGCTATTAAGGGTCGTACAAGAAGAGTATTGGGAAACCTTATGTACTCGCCCGAATCCTGGCCATTAGGTCTTCAGGGAGGAGATCATGATCTTCCATCATAAGGATCCTTTTAGAGTGAATTGCAGGGATATACCTCTATGGAGGAGCTTCGATAGGAGATCCTGGCCATTGATTCGTCGAATTTGAAGGATCTCTGATACAATATCATGTTTGTCCCTCGCAATGCACTTCATGGAATGGATTAGGGAGTTATACTTCGACAGGGAAGCTCCAAGATGAAATCCAAACCTTTCATCTGCCATGGTCTGAGAAACTCTGCAACCGTCCTAGACCATTGATTTCCAGCTGAAGGTTTAAGTATGTGACGTGTGTTTTTCCACATGTCATGACGCAATTAGTGCCACATGTAGATCATAGAAGGTTCCATGTGGAATGGATATTTAACACCTGTAGGTGAAATTATGTGGCAATTATGAGTGCCACGTGTCTGGTGGCAACAATTCCATGTGTCCTACAGGGATGGTGTTACATGTCAAGAGTATGAGGCATAGTTTAATAGATTTGATGAAATATTAGTCATCTATCATCAATTCCCTAGAACCGTCTAATCCTTTTGAGGAGGGATGCCTTCGAACTCGGTAATTGGAGGGTGCAAAATAAACCATCATGAGAACACTCTGATGGGAGGATCCTGATAGCTATGGAATACGAGAACAACTATCTGATAAATGTTGGTTAAGGTGTGACACATCCACGCCATGAATTATGGTGTGTGTATGAGTAAATCCGTGTCAATACCATGTAGGATGAAAAGTGCGCTAGAGTTCCACATGGGCGACACATGGCAGTGAACTGGCCATAAATTTGAGAAGCCATAACTTTCGATTTAGAGCTCAGTTTTGGGAAAAATTACATTCGTTGGAAAGATATTGACGAGCAGAATATGATGGTGCCATTCCCTTAAGAGCTACTTAGGGGTTTGGGTGTGTTACAGAGTGGTATCAGAGGAGGAAACTACACTTGGCCTACTTGGGCTCTGAAAGAATTGAACAAATTATATTAGAGGATTTATAAGGGGGAGGGCATGATACCTATCCTATTCATAAGGGTCAGTTAACACCAATCCATATGACTAGCACTTATGCCTTGAGCGCTTTACCACTTTTCACAAAGTGGTATTTCCCCGTAGTATAGCAGGAGGTCAGGAAGTAGTAAAAACGCCACCCTCGAGATTGTTGTTGTGGCTTTCTTGACCACCACGTGTACCTCATTGTATTTTACAATTCCCCCAACATAGGAGAAATTTTATTAACTCACGCGTAACTTAAGTGTGCACTTTTAATTTGAACCATCGATCCTTATATGTGATCCACATGTATTTTTTTCCACAGTGCACAACGATGAGGATCATTGATCCGACCGTGATCAATGATCACGATTATAATTTACCCACCGAGGGTTTGACCACGGATGCCACAATTGAATGATGGATCTTGATCAACCTTTTGATCTAACGATTCCTCAATCACGCTTTTACCTAGCTTATGGAAATCAACGAATTCTACAATGTGTAAATAAATAATATCTGAAATCTCAAAACGAATGATATCCCTGCATCGCTATCCATAAGAGTTTAGTCAAACCTTATTACTAAAAAGAGGGATGAGACTCTATGATGTTTTTGCATGATTAAATACAAACTGTATGTTGTTGAGTGCTTAATAATGAAGCAATTTTTTCTATATAAAAATTATTTGTGTTGTTTTTAACTTGGTGGATAATCAACTAACATAAATTGTTGATCATCAACACTTAACCAGTCAGTGACTTCCCATACAATTTATAAGAGAAAGGATGGTGACACACCATGAATGGGGAGAGAGCTCCCATAATAAAAAAGAAGAATTTGATGAAAGGAGAGTGGTAGAAACCCATCCAAATCTACTTGAGACTTTGAGAAGAATCATGGTAGAGCTACAAAGCTTTAAGTCCAACAATGACATGCTGATGACAGAGCAGGAAAATAAAAATGAATTCAATGCAGTCCTACTGCAAATCCTATCAGATATACAGAGGTAGTTACAACATGGATCAACAACCAGTAATGTGGACAAACACCAGCCTGAGAAAACCCAAATTTTGCCTGATATACAGAGGCATGGATATGAAAGCAACAATGCAAGAAGAAATACTCCCAAGAATGCCCGACATGGAGACAAGAGGCATGTCAAAGTCAAATACTTATCTAAATATTACTCCATTGAAGGAGCAGAAAGTCCCAAGGAACTGTCCAACAATCAAACTAGTTCACATTCTTAGAGGAAAAGAAAGAGGAGGAAGCACTCCAAGGGTGGTGACCTTGAAGAATTTAAGAAAGACAAGCCACCCACTTTTGATGGGGAAATCAAAAAGGGGGAAGAAGAAGAAGAATCTTGGATACTTGTCCCGAAGAAGTATTCCAGAGTTCATAACTACTATGAAATCTTGAAATCCTGAATAAATATATTTAACCTGAATGGAAAGGCCTCTATCTGGTGGGATGACCTTAGAAATGTAAAGGGAATCCTTGAGAAGGAGTTTTCTTGGGGAAAAATTGAAAAATACTTCAAGAATAAGTACATGTTTGAAAGGTACTATGATGACAAGACTAAGGATTTCTATGAACTCAAACTAGGAAAACTCACCATAGATGAATACATCAAGAAGTTTCTGGAGCTACTGAGAGAACAAGCTCTATGAAAAGCTTAGTAAGTGTGAATTTTCCAAAAGAAAGTCCACTACTTAGGCTATGTTATCTCTGAGAAAGGAGTGCATTTGATCCTGATAATAAAAAATACATTATGGATTGGCATACCCCAAAAGATGTAAATGATATCAGATCCTTCATGGTCTTAGCATGATACTATAAGATATTCATAAGAGGGTTTTACAAAATTGGTCACCCAATCACCTCTCTACAGAAAAAGGGAATTAAATTTGTTTGGACAACAGAGTGTGAGGAAATTTTCCAGTAGCTAAAACACCTCTTAACCAATACCCCAATGCTGAAAATTGCAGACCCAAATAAGTACTTCCTTGTATGTACAAATGCCTACAAAGAAGGTCTAGGAGGAGCCCTCATGCAAGAAGGGCGTGTAATCTATTATGAATCCATAAAATTGAGTAAGCATGAAATAAATTATGTGACTCATGACTTGGAATTAGTTTCCATAGTGCATGCTTTACAAATGTGGAGGCATTACCTCCTTGGCATAAAATTTGTGCTCATGACAGATCATAGTGGGCTGAGGTATTTGTTTGACCATCCCAAACTAAATTCTATACAAGTTAGGTGGATGGCTCTCATTAGTGAGTTTGATTTTGAGATCAAACACATTAAAGGGAAAGAAAATAGAGTGTTTGATGACCTCGGTAGAAGAATGAAAGTGATCCACTCCGTAGTTGTATGAACCTGTGAAACATAACTTAAAGAAAGAGTTAAGGGTGCATAGGAATTAGATGACTTTTTCAAGACTGTAAATGCATATCTAGAACAAGAACCCATAGGGATGAAGTATGAAGGTTACCAGCTGATGAGTGATGGCTTCCTAAATTACAAAAGAACTTCATAAAAGACCATATACTGGTCATCCTGGTTACCCAAAAATGAAAACAACCACCAAGAAATTGTTCTATTGGCCATGAATGAAAAAAGACATAGTTTTATATTTAGCTAAATGTTTGGAATTCCAACAAGTTAAGGTGGAACAAAAGCATCCACTCAGGTTGTTGCAGCCACTACCTATTCTGAAATGGAAATGGGAAACCATCTCCATGGATTTTATCACAGTATTAACTAAAACATCCAATCAAAATGACGCCATCATGGTAGTTGTTGACAACTTGAGCAAGGGTTCCCACTTTATTCCGATAAATTCCACTTGTAAGGCAATAGATATTTCCCATATCTTCATGAAAGAAATATTTAGGCTACATGGGATGCCTAAGCAAATCATATCTGATAGGGATGCAAAATTCACCTTAGAATTATGGAAATATTTGTTTACTGGTTGTGGAACAAAATTGTTGTTTAGTACAGCCTATCACCAGGCTTAAAATGATGGGGAAACATAGAGGGTAAATCAAGTATTGGAGGATATGTTAAGGGTGCATGTGATGCATCATCCCAATAAATGGAAAGAATACTTACCCCTGGTATAATTTTCCTACAACAATGGCTACCACGAATCCTTGAAAATGAGTCCTTTTGAGGCTCTCTATGGTAGAAAATGCAATATCTCAATCAATTGGGATAACACAATGGACATAATTACACTTGGGCCAGATATGATAAAGGAGTTAGAACAAAAAGTAAATCAAATAAAGAAAAATATAAAAGTGTCCCAAGACAAGCAGAAGAGCTACGCAGACAAAAATATAAGTCATAAACAATTCAAAGTAGGATATCACGTGTATCTCTAAATTAGACCCAGAAGAAGCTCCTTGAGAATGGGAACATGCGCCAAGTTGGCACCTAGATTTTGTGGACCTTTTGAAATTTTGGACAGAGTGGGACATGTAGCTTATAGATTATCTTTACCTCCCATAGTAAAAGCACATAATGTTTTCCATGTTTCATTACTAAAGAAATATGTACATGATTATGCTCACATAATTGATTGGTCTGTGATTCGGGTGGAGCTAGAGGGAGAATTCCTTCCATAACCACGATATATCCTAAATACAAAAGAGATCCCTCTCAGGAACCAAACCATTTCGCAAGTAAAGGTGTAATGGAAACACTTTGGTCCTCATGAAGCTACCTAGGAAATGGAGGATGCCATCAAACATGCATACCCTTTTTTGTTCATTGTTGTATATAGAGTTTTTGCGAAAGATAGAACATCGAGGTAGGTGTTCCTTTAAGGGGGAGGGGATTGTAACACCCTTGTTTCCCCAGTNGCTACCTAGGAAATGGAGGATGCCATCAAACATGCATACCCTTTTTTGTTCATTGTTGTATATAGAGTTTTTGCGAAAGATAGAACATCGAGGTAGGTGTTCCTTTAAGGGGGAGGGGATTGTAACACCCTTGTTTCCCCAGTCTGTAAATATAAGTAATATCATGACCAAAACTATAAACAAATATGTTAGGTGATTATGGGAAGACGATGGACCTTGATTTATTTTGTAATATGCATATTTGATTTTTAATGCAATATGGAAATGTTGAAATACTGTTGAAGGGATGGCCTTCACAGGTTACGATTTCATTAGAGGAATGGTGCAAGAGGGAGGAAATTACTGGTTGAAATGACCCTTCCAGGAAGTACCTTATCAAATTAAAAACAATGCAGACCATAAACTGTCCTTTGCCCGGAAAATTGATTACCAGTCAAGCTAGTAGCTGGGTAGTCTCCTCTAGAATTAAGAAATGATGCATAGACTACCATCACAAAGCTTTTAACATAACCCATGAGGTATTGGGGAATACTACATGAAAAGAGGAGGAAAGATAGAGAAACATGATGCACACAGTTTGAAAGGGACATGAGCATTGGAGAGAGGGGGGGACAAGGATCTAGTCTGTAGCAGTGCATAGTGCAACCTTGCCTATGTTTGGGTGGAAAGTGGTTCACCCTTCAGTAGTAGCTGTCATATCTCAAATTCTATAGATAAGTAACTCATATATTTTTGTGCAGTAATTTAAATTCATGTATGGTTGAATGAACAATGTGATGCTTTTGGATATGAATACTCGATATGTGAGCTAAATTAT
>SNQJ01S0019076.1:56869-67723 GCA_010110895.2 Picea sitchensis
ATGAAAAGTATGGTATTCCTAATTGCAGGTAGCCTTTGTCTTTTGTAAAACATCTTCAAGTATATGTTTGTGAAAAAGCTTGTGTGACTCGTAAATATGAGAAGAATATGAGCTTATATAGTTGTCCTGCTTATGCATAACCTAAATATCTGGTCTAACCTGAGTGGAAAGATGTCCCTTCTTACTATGTGTATTGTTGTAATCTTTCTCATATATATATACATACATACTTGTGTGTGTACCTGTTCATCACGAGGTTGGGGCACCCAAAATTAATAAGTCTTTTGGAAATGGGGTGATACAAAGAGATCCTGGGAAAACCATGGAGTGCCTTAGACAAGCACAAGGTCCCTGAGACTTGGTAAGTCTTGTAAAGGAATTAGAGAAAGACTTCGTGAAAGTGACTAAGTCCTGGAGAGAACTGTTAAGACAAGGGAAAACCCTAGTTCACCTCGAAAAATCATGACCTTTGATTTAGCACGAAGGTTAAATATGGGCCCTCTATCGAAATGAGGGTCAAAATTGATCTCGATCATTGATTTGGTGGAATGGAGAGATCTTGACCCTCCATCAGAGATGGTCATGAAACCCATAGATTATGCACCCCAAATCAACGAGGATCATTGATTCATCGAAGGGTGGCTACGGTGGATTATGGACTGTTGGATCAATTGTGGTGGACATGGTCAAAGTACGAGGACACATAAGACCCAGTACCCTCACAGTCATTGGATTCGATATGAATATTGGTTCTCACCGTAGATCTAAGGGCGAGCATTATCGGAGTCCCATGGTTGGAGTAGTCGAGAAGGCCCAAAGTAGAGGCACTCCAAAAGGGGAATTTCGAGGAATAATATAGGTCATCCATTAGGGTATATCCCCCAAATAACCTCCGTTGTAGATCACTATGGGTATCATTTAAGAAGGACTAAGAGAAGGGATGAATTCATACTGACGTGTCATGCTGACAAGGACCGCTAGCGTGGCCATAGGATAACACATGTTATACTATGACTAGAGGAAGGATAGAGGGGGAGTCCCTATCATATCGTACCTTGGGATAGGTGTCGTCAAATTTGAATCGTTCGATCAATGAGAAAGAGAAATATTTACCATCCTTAGAGTAGGCCAGTCAGAGCGATTGCAAATATCGGGAATGGATTGACTCCGATGGGATTAATCTGAGGTAAAATATGTCCCATTGATCGGAGGGTGGCTGCGAGAAATGCTGGTCATTGATTTGTTGCGAGCCTTACCACTTCCCATAACAAGTTGTAGAAAAGGGAAGTGAATGTAATATTGATGGAGGATTCAGCTAGGTGGTTAGTCTGTCACTGGTAGGACAGGTTTCAACACATGATTGGAGAAGTTGAGCACATCCATGACGACATGTATGTCGCATCAAGTCCACGTGGGGGTCCACGTGTTGAATGATGGTCATGCCACATGTCGTGGTCTTTTGGCATAATGAAGGGATGGTTGTGACATGATATGTGTTCCATGTGTCTCGCCAGCATGTCTTGGGGGTGACAGGTGTCTCCCTAAGAGTGGCCCACTATCAAGGGTTTTATGAGAAGAGTACTAGGAAACGTTGTGTACTCACTTGAATCCTGGTCATTATATCTCTGGGGAGGAGATCATGACCGCCCATCGTAAGAACCCTTTCAGAGTGAATCATGGGGATACACCATGATGGAGGAGCTCCAAGAGGAGATACTGGCTATTGATCTATCAAACTCAAAGGAGATTTGAGATAATATATTTTATGTCCCTCGCAAGGCACTTCATAGAATGGATTAGGGAGCTATACTCCAACGGGTAAGCTCCGATATGAAATCCAAACCGTCGATCTGCTAAGGTCTGAGAAACCTCGCAGTCGGCCTAGATCATCGATTTTCAGTTGAAGGTTTAAGTAGGTGACATGGATGGTGCCACATGTTATGACACGGGTATTGCCACATGTCGAGCATATAAGGTTCCACATGACATGTCGATTTATCACCTATAGGTGAACTTTTGTGTCAATTATGAGTGCCACGTGTCCCACAAGGATGGTGTTGTGTGTCAAGAGTAAGAGGAATAGCCGAAGAGGTTTGGCGAAATCCTAGTCGTCTATCACCAAGTCCCTAGAACCATATAATCTATCAAAGGAGGGATGCCTTCAAACTTGGTAGTTGGAGGGTGTAGAAAAAACCTTCATTGGAACACTTCGATGGGAGGATCCCAATAGCTAGAGAATATGAAAACAAATGTATGTTAAACATTGGTTAAGGTATGACACGTTCGTGCCACGAAGTATGGAGCCATTACCAGGAAAGCCATGTCAGTGTCACGAAGTATGGTGTGTGTACCAAGAAATCCACGTCAGTGCCACGTAGGAGGACAAGTGTGCTAGAGTGCCATGTGGCAGTGAGGTGGCCATAACTTTGAGAAGCCATAACTTTTGATCTGGAGCTTAGTTCTGTAAAAATCACAGTCATTGAAAATATCTTGACAAGCAGAAGATGATGGTGCCATCAAAAGGAAGTTTTTATTTGGTTAATGGAAATGATATTTAAATACCCCATTCCATTAAGAGCTACTTAGTGGATTGGGTGTGTTACAAATTCAAACCTCAAAGATTAACCCAATATCTGAGGTGGTTGTACTTGTTCTTGAATGCTATAGAGACTATAATAACCATGGAACCATCAACAAGACTCCTTAATCTTTTCATAACAAAGATCATTGTGATGAATGCCCCTTGGGTTTTCCTGTTGGCATACTCATACATAATGATGGCAGATAAAGGATAATCTACATCGTTTCCATATCCAATATAACATATGAAAAAAGAAAATAACATTTGAGAGAGTTTTGTATCATTGTTTTTTGTCTTCAGTATTTTACTACGATATTCTAACAATCTCAAGGTGATGTTATTTTTAATATTATAATAAATCACAATCAACTATAGGGAATGTAGTAATAAAGATATTTTATTATTCCTTTTTACTAAAAGAAGAAACATCTTGAAAATGAAAACATGTTTGAATGGATTTTAAGCTCAACTTTCCAATTCTATTCCCATTCCTTGTATGCATATAACTCAATTACATGAGCTCATATTCATCATGCCCTATACTTATCAAATATTAATAATATGTGGTTGTTGTGCACATTCCATGTCCTGTTTGTATAATATTTTTATTTTACAGGTCGCAAATATTTGATATATGATCGTATGTCAATCTTTACCTATGTATACATGGACTTGTGGAACCATTATACTTCTACTTCTATGGTATGTTACTCTAGGATAGGGTATATTAAGTTAGGTATAAGTGATAAGAATAACACATGCATGACTTTTAAATTTAGGATTATGTCTTCTTATTTGCAGCATTTTTCAACTTTGGGTTCAACTTGTGATGAAAGTAGATAAACCCTAGATCCATAGCTCTTTACGAAACCCATGACGTTAATCATGACCCTCCTAGTCTTAGTTTATCCCCCACCTTCCCATGCCATCCTAACAATCTGATATGCCACTCATCATCCCAAATAATTCTCTTTCAACCCCCTCTAGCATATTCCATGACTTCCTCATCATTCCCCATCCTAGAGATGATAATTGTGCAATGAAATCCCTTCAAGTGACATCATACCTTGAGCTTCCATTAGCCTTTTCTCCCCCTAATTTATCTATTGCATACCCTATTTTATTCCCCTCATAGTTTTCTCCTTTTCCTTTATCCTCAATAAATTACTTCCAATTGTCTTGAACACTATTGGATTTCCTTCAAATAGACCTTATTCAAGCCTTGTCAGACTAGAAATCCCCCTTATCCTCTTGTATTAAATTCCCTTCTCCCCCCTCAACATCATAGAGAAATAAGAACCATCCAGAGTGCATAAATCCTTGCCCCAAATACATGCATATTGAAGTTCTAGACGAGGAGGTATGGAAAACCATCCTACAACACTCCACTTGAGCATTTATTGGAAAATTTAGTGGATGAAACAAACTCTCTAAACAAGCAATGAGAGGATGGGTAGTCGTAAAATGAGTGAAAAAATAGGATATTTCCCTAAGATACATTTTTTATAAGGAGGATTCACAACCTTCCTCTTAAAATCACAGTGAATCGAGATAGGATTAGAGTTGAAGGACCTCATTTTCACAAGGCGACCTACCTCTACATTAGAGACAGGGTTCCTAGTTTTGACCCATCCTAAGAAAGGATCACCAAGAGTCCCATATGGACAAAGCTTCCCAAATTTACCCCAAAATACTTGAGCACGAGTATTCTTAGGAAAATAAAGGATAAAATAGAAACTTTCGTCAAAAATTGATGAGCACACTTTGGAAATGGATGGTCTAGTTGTGATAATAATATGTGTTGAGGTGGATGTAAATGAAGGTGTTCCAAAATGCATCAGTCAAAACTACAAAGTTAACACTCACTGGTAAGATTGGACTTCATCAATTTTATAGAGAGATTGGTCATCTCCAATACACCTACCCCAAGCAAATAGTGGATGGAAAATGTTTTAAGGAGTATGACGAGGAGGAGGGAGCTAGGGGCAAGCCATATTACCCTTTCACATTTGGGGGAGAACCCCCACAAGGAAAATATCCTGGGAAAGCACCACTTGTTGTAGAATTGGACTCTCAAGCCCCCTCCTCATCTATATCCATAATCACTATGGTAACCCTAAAGAATATTCAAGCTTAATATCTCTATGCTTCGAATTGGGACCTGACTCCCAACCCACTGAGTCCCAGGAGTGCAGTAAATGGAAATGTACTCCTCAATATTCATGCCCCCTCCTCCTCAGGTATGGATGTTGACAATTCCATCTCACCGTGAGAGCCCTATCATAAATTAGATATATTCAACCTGTATGTTTAGAGATTGATCGTTAAGAATGAATGCATCTACATCCAAATATCAATAGCTTATAAGAAGTTGCAATAGCCTTTTTTTTATCTCACATATTACTTGACTCAAAAAACATTCTAATACTTCACTGACAGAGGGCCTCCAGGGCCTTTAGGTAATCATATACTTGGTTTTCTATCTCCTTGTCCTCTCCCCCCCCCACACTCTATCATCATCCTAAAAATTTCAAGAAGAAAAGAGGGTTATTATTTTATTTTTTCATTTTTGCATCCATGCACATGCTTTCCCTTTATGAAATTTGTGTACATATGTGACTTTCATGAAGGAAATGTGTGTATAGGGCCACTTGTATGCATCCCATGCCAAAAGGAGGAGCGTACAAGTTCAACTTATTTTCAAAACTAAAAATCCTATTGAAAAATTGGAATAAATTGGAAAACAATTGGATGAAATTGAAGAGGAGGAAGATATTTCTAACATGGTTCAGACGATGTCTGATTTTGATGTTTGTAACTCCCACAATTGCCAACAGAATATCAGAGGGAATTTCACTCTAATTTCACTCTTTTGGTAAAAACTTCTAATGATGTGGTAAATTTTACTATTTAAATGCAATTTGTATCCACTTTTATAAAGTATTTTACCATATTTACATTCCCGAACACCTAATGAATGGATTTTTTATTGTAGATAACCGTTCGAGTTTAATTTTTTCAGGGAAGATCATCAATAATGATGTATCTTATATCAATCAGTCTATTTATTTGATTCGTGGAAGGAAATTTTTTCATCACTGGCATGCATGGTAGGTTATTTCCACCTTGCATGTTGCACGATCAATGACTATTATACATTCCCCTTAGGGTCGTCCCCACTTACTGATGACACACGAATTTTCCCATTGTTTTTAAATGTTGTTTTGTTTTTGGTAGAGCCTATCGTTCATGGGCATCCTAGATAGCACCTTAATTTGCCTTTTGGTGCCCATGCTGAAGTATTTCCATAGGCTTATGAGTCTTTTCTAGTCCCTCCATGACATTGCGTTGAAGCTTCATATTATTCTCAATCTTTTTTTGGCTATTTAATTGTAGGGATCCCACACTTTTTTGTTCGGTTGTAATTGCATTGCATATTTACCACTTTCACTTTTGAGCCCAATGTTGGCTTCAACTTCTTGTTGCTTAACCATTTTATTATGTATTCTCATCAATTTCTAGCTTTGCAATCTTTTCCTTTGTAACTTGACACCTATTTCTTCAGAGGAAACATTCCCCCAAATGTCCATATCTTGGACGTGTTTTCTTGCATTGAGCATAGGTACATTCCTTGCGCTTAGAACTTGTTTTATTTCCCATGACATTCCTTTCCTATGTTCATTTTAGCATTTTTTTTTATTCTTTTCAGGATTTCTNACATGGGAAAGAAAGAGTCTTCTTTTCAGTTATTGGCAGCAGTCAATTTTCCTTTGAACAAAGCACACAGTTTTTAGTATGGTCTCAACAATTTGGGTTTAGTATGGCTTTTGCAAACTGAACTAGTTGCACTGATTTTTACTTCTCCAGCTGGTTATTCTTCTAGTCACTATGGAGAGTATGTTGATGCCTCCTACATCACAAAATTATGTCAGTGTTCATTTCCAGTCCATGTTTCCTAAGTCACTCTATTGTGTTATGTTTTTGTTCAAAGCAAGTTTATCCCATGTCGAAAATTTCATAGAATTCTTGACTTTGCAAGTTGGCCTTCCTATATGTCAATTACTTCTTAGAATCACAATCATATATTTCTTACACTCGTGCTAGTATGGAAGGCCCCCATTAACTTCCTGTTGGCCTGTCAACTCTTACCGACTATGACACATTGCTCTAAGAGTTTGACCTAGAGTATCACCCTAGACTTATTTTCATCATTGATAGGCGACCTTGTTCTCAACATATGACATTTCTATTGATGAATGCAACTATGTGAGACATTCTCCAGCTTACAAACCTGTGAGATGTGGATCATTGCAACTATGTGAGTCTTTCTCTCAACTTACAAACCTGAGAGAAAGCCCCTAAGAAGGGTACGTGGTTCCTTCCTGAGACAGAGCTAGGAACGTAGAGATGACCTCCTCCTTTCAGAGAGTTGAGAATAACTCTAGATGACTATCCAGTGTGAAAGGCGATCTGTTGAGTTAGACGTGCCTCTGGCTAAGTACAAGGTGAACGTGTGAAATCCCAAAGTGTTGGGTGCATCGTCATGTGAACATAAATGAAGATGATGTATTAGCTTCCTCTGAGCAGTAGAGTTGACGAGAAGATTCCAGATGATTCTCCTATGTGAGGTAGTGGGAATGAAGATTTGTAGAGTGGACGTGCCTGTGGACGAGCACAGGTGAACGTGTGAAGATCCGGTTCTTTTGTGTAATGCAGTGAACCATATATATGACATCCATATGGATGTGCCCCTAGTGGATGAGCACTAGTGGGTGTATTGGATCCTTTCTGTATATTTTTCAAGATTCAGACTTACCTGTAACCCTAATTGTTATGTAAAGGGTACAGGTCGACCCCACCTTAATGTGATTAATAATAAATGTAAAAGATAATTAATCTAGATAATATTAATTATAATAATAATAATAATAATAATAATAAATATAGTATAAGCTAAGTGAGGTCAGCCCTGTTGTGCCAATAGACACTTCTGTTGACATAATTAGATTAGTATAAGTAAAGGTAAAATCCCCATTGTGGAAACATATATTTCATGTGAATTTGGAAATTTCAGCAAGTACATTTACTTGGGATAAGTGCGCACCTCTCTTGGGCGCTAGTCTTCTAGTGTTTGAGCACCCTCTTATGTGTTAGGTCTTTCTTGGTGGTGAAGGTATTTCTCTTGAAGATTATAGCAAAGGATTTGGCTGGGTTTTCTTCCCTTGTTGAGAAGGGTTTCCCAGGATACTTCTTGTGTTCTTGTGCATGGTGTTTCTTCTTGTGATCTTGGTTGCTACAACATTCTTGTTTATGGTTAATACAAATGAAAATTGAAATGAACTACATGATTAACCTATCTTATTGAAAAATCAAAATGGTATCAGAGCATAGGTCTTGAAGAACCCATTTCACAAGCATCTACCAAGCCTCCTCTCTTTTCTGCAGAATCATACGACCCTCCTAGGGTTTCCAGAAAATCCGTACAACCTTCCTTTATGAGGTGTTTCAACCCTAAAAACTTGAACGTTGGGGATAATTTTGACATAAGAGAGTACAGACTCCTCCAACACATCTCCAAAGACTCTCAGAGTGACATTCCGACCATTTTGAAATTTTGGCCCTAGGCTTTTGCTAATTTCTGCAGAAATTTTAGAATTAGGGTTTCTGCAACTCATTGAAGGAGCTCTTCACCTCACCAGTGTTATCCTATATTTCAAAGGATTATTGTTGGAAAATTTAAGTCCAGCTAAACGTAAAAGTGCTAGCCTAGCCTAGCCCTTAGGTTTACTAGCCAAGATGACAAGGGTTGTGAAGAATTTAAAATTATGATGAACAAAAACTATGATGAAAGATAAGCTTGATGGATCAAACAAACTTCAAGTTCTTGGAAGACAAGACTTCAAATGAAGAATCATTGTGGGTAATACAAAAGGTTTTACCAGAGACAACTATAAATGAATGGAAGGAGGACGACGTCAGGACAAGGAATCCAATCACCTACTCAAGCCCTTACATTGAAGGGCCAGCTTCAAAATAAAAAATATGATAAAAGGTGACACCGTGAGTATCTTCTTCATAAATATCTTAGTGGGTAGAGATCATCCAAGAGCCATTGGAGAAATCATATCAACATCCTCAAGTATGCACTTGTATATATTATTTGTATCATTGTCATGAGGGAAATTGCATGAGGAAGGAACCTTTTCTGAAGTCATGGATCTAGAGGGATCTCAGTGCATTCAAAGGAACACCACACTCAAAGTGAAGACTCCAGGTTTGATTGTTATAATTTTCATTCCTCTAACCTATATTTCTAAAGTTTTCTACACTACAAGTAGGCGTTGTAGTCATGACAACATTCCTCAAATTGTATTGATTCTAAATATGTACTCATTATTCTCCTTTAGGAGATATTCTTTTGTTGGTTTGTTTTGTTTTTCTTGTTCCAGATAGGCTAACAAGAAAGGAATATTCCTATCCCTTAGAGGGAATCACTTGAATCAAAAGGGAGTCAAAACTATTTGAGAAAAGAATAAAACCATCATTGAGGAAATTAATGCAATAATGCACAATCAGAATCCTTCTATGATTCTATGGGAAGAAGCATGCATGACATAGTATATGTTCAGAACAAGAGTCTTCACCAGACTTTGAAAAACATAAACCCCCGAAGAAGTCTTCACCGGAATAAATCCTGAGATTGTACTCTTCAGGTTTTTTGGGTGCCCAGTGTATTTTCATGTACCCAAAGAGAAGAAGTCCAAGTTGGATCCTTTAGAAAGAAAGGGTACAATGAATCTTCAAAGACATTCTAGATCGACATCCCTGGTCAGAGACAGTTTGAGACAAGCAAAGACATTTCCCTTGAAGAAGAGACAGTCTTTCAAAGATCCAGAAAATCTCAGATAGAGATTGACTGTAAGACAATACCCTCTCTCTCTTCAGCGGTTCAGAGGGATACACACATTATTTCATTTGATCCAGTTGCTCCACTTGATATATTCAGAGATATTGCAGTAGGGTATAAAAGGCCTACCTAGACTCACTTTGCAAGAGGCAGAGAAACATACAAGCCTCTCAAGGCACATCCCGAGAAAGAAAAATAGATTTTCAAGCTATCCTTCAGTCATGAGGCACTTCATTGATGATGAGCTTCTTGATCTTAGAGAAGAAACATGAGAATATGTATGGAAAGATTCCATAACAGAAGAGTACCGGTATATCTTAAAGAATGATGTATAAAACATTATTCAGGGACCAGAAGGGAAGTCAGTGGTAAGTTCCAAGTGGATCTATAAGATAAAAAATACAGCTGATGGAAGTGTTGAGAAATACAAAATGATATCTATAGCCATAGTTTTCTCACAAATAGAGGGATTTGTCTATGATGAGACACTTGATCCAGTGAACCCGATACACTTCCATCCGTACTACCATCCATGAGTTGGAAACTATATCAGATAGATAAGATTCTTGATGAGTTTGGATTTCAACAAGAGTGTTGTTGATCCAAACCTATATCATTACAATGTTGGTTACGAGATCCTGATCCTGATGACTTATTCAGAAATCCTTGTTGTTGGATACAAGTAATCCTTAAATTATGAATTCAAGATGAAGAATATGAGTATGATGCACTACTTCTTGGTACAAGAGGTGTGACAAAGGATCGACGAGATTTTCCTGAGTCAAGGAAAATATACAGTGAAAATATTAAAGAAGTTCAATATGACAGAATGAAAAATCCACCGTTATGGATTTAAAGAAGAAGATTGATGATTATTCAAACGAGACTGATTCACAACTGATTGGATCACCGATGTATCTGGTTAACACCAGACTTGATTCATGCCATGCAGTGAATGTGCCTAGTCATTTCATGAGTCAACTGAGACAAACTCACTAGACAACAACAAAACATGTATTGAGATATATACGAGGAACAATTGGATATGGCCTGAGATATACCTCCAGTATGAACTTGAGTTTGCACGATATGCCGATTCAAATTGAGAAGAAAGTATAGTGAACCAGAAAAGAACATCTGGATGATGTTCTATCATGAAAGTTTTCCATGGTTTCCTAATGCAACAGGAAACAAAATTTGTTGATTAAGGTTGGTTATCATTGATGTCAACCCTTGAAGAAAGCCCCATAGCACAAAGGTTTGGGTAATGGACCCAATATTATTTGATGTAAATATGACTCATTATTGTCTTGTCATGGTTGATAAGAAGTAAAGATGGATGAACTCCAAAGTGGTCCCCTTATGG
>SNQJ01S0019076.1:79690-99928 GCA_010110895.2 Picea sitchensis
AACAAAGGAAGTTGGTGCTTCCAATGAATGTAATTCTTCAAGACATATAAGAAAAAGCATTTTGTGGTTTTCTCCCGATTTGGGTTTCCACGTAAAACACTGATTTGTAAAACCCTCCCATACCATCTATGCATTCACCTAGTCTAACCATGTAAAATTTCAACGCATACAATCACATTTTGAAAAAATTTCAATGTTGGCACCATTCATTGCTCATTCTATCGGGTCAGTTGATGACATTGCATATGGGCTTGTTGGAATACATTCCATGACATTTCAAGAGAGTTCTGATCAATATTCTATAGATGGGAATGACGAATGATGAAAATGAGAACGCATAATGAAGGTTCATGCAAATGTGGAGGATGTTGAAGATTATGTGGGGACGTCAGGAATCCTTGAGTCTTGAAACCCTCGCATACTATCAAGGCATGTGTATCATCTAACCATGTCAAATTTCGACGCATACAGGAACAATTTGAAGAAATTTCAGCATTGGCACCA
The DNA here is from genome assembly GCA_010110895.2 of Picea sitchensis. Lineage (NCBI taxonomy): Eukaryota > Viridiplantae > Streptophyta > Pinopsida > Pinales > Pinaceae > Picea > Picea sitchensis. The sequence goes on from SNQJ01S0019076.1 coordinate 80,195, forward strand.
TTCACTGCTCACCATGCGACATCGATGGATGACATTGGTGATGGGCATCTTGGAATATGTTCCATGACATTTCAAGAGAGTTTCGACAAAGATTCTATAGATGGGAATGAGGAATGATGACAATGAGACTGCATGATGAACACTGATGCAAACTTGGATGATCTCAAAGATTATGTGAGGACATCCAGAATCCTTGAGTCTTGAAACCCCTGCATATCGTCAAGGCATGTGTCTACTCTAACCATGTCAAATTTCGATGCATACATGCATAGTTTGAAGAAATTTCAACATTCACCCCATTTACTGGTCACTGTGTGACGTTGATGGATGAAATTGGTGATGGGTGTGTTGGTCAAAGAAGTTCCATGACATTTCGAGAGAGTTTCGACAAAGATCCTATAGATGGGAATTATGATGAATGATGACAATGAAAATACATGATAAACGTTGATGCAAATGTGGACGATCTCAAAGATTATGCGAGGATGTCAGGAAATATCCTTCAATCTTGAGACCCTCGCATACCATCAAGGCATGTGTCTAGTATAACCATGTCAAATTTCAACGCATGCAGGAACAGTTTGAATAAATTTCAACATTGGCACCATTCACTGCTCACCGTGTGACATTGGTGAATGCCATTGGTGATGGGTGTGTTGGAAGACATTCCATGAAATTTCAAGAGAGTTTCGAAAAACATTTTGTAGATATGAATGGCGAATGATCTACAGTCAAATTTCAATGATGATGAAGATGATGTAGGTCAAGATGAGGATGATGATAATATTAACTACTTGAAAGATCATATGAACATTGACAATGATACACTAGATGACATTGTTGAAGACAATGATGTTAAGGACCAAGATTTCTAAATTTTCAGAATTATTTGTAATCCATGTTTTAAAAATGATGATTCTTATGGCCTAAAATTTGAAATGGTTCAATATTATTTGTGTCAATAAAAATTACCTATTGCAATATTCTTAAAGTGTTCAAGATATGGTATAAATTGTTGGCAGAAAAAAATAGGATTACTTGGATGCTTCTTCCATTCATTTTGTATCAACATATGTTCATGAAGACACAAAAGTTAATAAAATATTAATCCACATATCTCACAATGATTTGAATATTCAACTTTGCTAACTTCATTATTTTTATATTGTTTTCATTTTAATGTTGGGCATAATTTTTTATTATGTTTTATTAAGAACTAAACATGAAATAATTAAACAAAATAAAAGATTTTAATCACCTAGAAGTAGATGAAAATATAATAAATTAAAACTCAATTTTAGTTTCCTATTTCATATCAAAACATGAATATTCAATCTCAATGTTTTCACTAAGTTGTAAAACCCTCCCATACCGTCTATGCATTCGCCTAGTCTAACCATGTAAAATTTCAACGCATGCAGTCACATTTTGAAGAAATTTCAACGTTGGCACCATTCACTGCTCATTGTGTCAGGTCAGTTGATGACATTGCAGATGGGCATGTTGGAATACATTCCATGACATTTCAAGAGAGTTTTGACCAAGATTCTATAGATGGGAATGACGAATGAAGAAAATGAAACTGCATAATGAAGGTTCATGCAAACATGGAGGATGTCGAAGATTATGTGGGGACGTCAGGAATCCTTGAGTCTTGAAACCCTCGCATACTGTCAAGGCATGTGTATCATATAACCATGTCAAATTTCGACACATACAAGAACAGTTTGAAGAAATTTCAACGTTGGCACCATTCATTGCTCACCATGCGACATCGATGGATGACATTGGTGATGGGCATGTTGGAAGATGTTCCATAACATTTCAAGAGAGTTTCGACAAAGATTCTATATATGGGAATGAGGAATGATGAAAATGAGACTACATGATGAACATTGATGCAAACCTGGATGATCTCAAAGATTATGCGAGGACATCAGGAATCCTTGAGTCTTGAAATCCCCGCATACCGTCAAGGCATGTGTCTACTTTAACCATGTCAAATTTCGACTCATACAGGCATAGTTTGAAGAAATTTCAACATTCACCCCATTTAATGGTCACCGTGCGACGTTGATGGATGACATTGGTGATGGGAGTGTTGGTCGAAGATGTTCCATGACATTTCTAGAGAATTTCGACAAAGATTCTATAGATGGGAATTATGACGAATGATGACAATGAAAATACATGATAAACGTTGATGAAAACATGGATGATCTCAAATATTATGCGAGGATGTTAGGAAATATCCTTCAATCTTGAGACCCTCACATACCATCAAGGCATGTGTCTAGTATAACCATGTCAAATTTTGATGCATGCATGACAAGTTTGAAGAAATTTCAACATTGGTCCCATTCACTGCTCACCGTGTGACATTGGTGGATTCCATTGGTGATGGGCGTGTTGGAAGACGTTCCATGAAATTTCAAGAGAGTTTCAAAAAACATTTCATAGATGCAAATGACGAATGATGACAATGAGACTGCATTATGAACGTTGTTGCAAACATGGATGATCTCAAATATTATGCGGGGACATCGATAATTCTTGAGTCTTGAAACCCTCGTATACCGTCAAGACATGTGTCTAGTCTAACCATGTCAAATTGCAATGCATACAGGAACAGTTTGAATAAATTTCAACATTGGCCCCATTCAATGCTGACCATGTGGCATCGGTGGATGACATTGGTGATGGGTGTGTTGGAAGAAGTTCCATGAAATTTCAAAAGAGTTCCAACAAATCCCTAAATCCCCTAACCCCTAATCCATTGACCCTTAAAGCCTTAAGTCATAATCCCTAAACGCCTAAGCCCTCAACCTTAGTTAATCACTAATCCCTTAACACAAAATCCCTAAATCCCCTAACCCATAAGCCATTGACCCTTAAACACATAAACCCTAATCCATAATCCCTTAATCCATAAACCGTATGCCTTAAGCACTTAAACATTAATCCCCTAGCCCATAATCCCTAAGCCATTAACCATTAAACTACCTAACCCATAAGCGCCAAATCCCTTAGCTCTTGACCCTTAATCCCTTAAACCCTAACCCCTAATTCCTTAACCCTTCATCCTTGTACCCCAAATCCCTAAATCCGATAATCCTCAAAGCTCCTATCCACTTAACCCCCAACACCTCAACTAATTAACTATTTAGGCACATCCAACGTTAAATCTGGTGCTATTTACAACTCTATTTCTGATGCTATTAGTTATTAATTTAGTGCCTACAGGTTTTGGTAGATGCAAAAATTGCCAGAAATAGCGCCATCCCGATAAATAGCGCCAAATTTTTCAAAAAATGTGAGAAAAATACACTAAAACATTATTTGGAAGCAAAAAAGGGATCAAATCAAAGGGATTTGTTGTAGTGATGGTGCCATCAACAAGATGGTTGTGGGAAAGAGGGGTGGTTGAATGGTGGATATTGAGGCCCTGAATCTTTTATGTAGAGATGACAACTTTGAGGTTGCAACCCATTCCTTCTGCCATTAGAAAAAATAAGAAATGGGTGAGGGGGTCGCCTTGTATGATACCATGAGAGATATGAAAAGGATAAGAAGGAACTCCATTTATCAAGAGAGAGAAGAAAGTAGAGGATATGAGGTCCATGATCCAATTGACCCACTATGGATGAAAACCAAAATCCAAGAGGATTTCCTAGATGTATTGCTAACTGATTTTATCAAAATCTTTGGACATGTCTAGTTTACTAAGCATTCCAAGGGTTTTGGTAGTTTTTAGGGAGTGAACAACTTCATGGGCCAAGATGATATTGTCTAAGATTTTCTGACCTTCTACATAATTGTATTGTTCAGGGGAAATTAGGTGGGGAAAAATTTGTTTAAGGTGGAGGGAAATGACCTTGGAGAGTATCTTATAGATGACATTGCAGACAGCTATGGGGCGAAATTTATTGGGGTCCAACACCTTTTCTTCTTACACCTTACGATCTTAGACCAAAGTTTCTGTCAGTATAGGTTTTCCACTAACGCTACAACAGTATAAAAAAGCTATCTTCACTATTAGGTTTTGCATAAACCAATTACAATTGTTCGTCTAAACTTTTTTGGGGAGTCCAGCTTCCGCGAAAAATCCTTAACATCTTAGATTAATTTATTAGTCTTTAGCGGCTAATAATTGGCTAATTTTCGATCTTACGATCTTAGACCAAAGTTTATGTCAGTATAGGTTTTCCACTAACGCTACAATAGTATAAAAACATCTTAAGTAGAGCATGTCCAGCCATTGAATCCAGAGGAATTATTTGCAGCAGGATTAAGAAAATGTGGTGCAGGATGTTACACTGGTTCGAGAATTATGAGAATTATGAGAATTAATTTAGAAGGTTATTTAATGTAGCAGAAATTGAATTAGTAGGTTGTGAATTATGATGAGTGTGCAGAGGCATTGCTACAAGTTATTTATTCGAAATGTGTGTATAAAATCACCTTTTCACTATTGCTGTAATATATTAAATATTATTCACTAAATCACTTTTTCATTTTTTCAAATGCTTACATTTTTCCAAGCATATGCTATTATTAATAAAAAAAATTGAATTTACGTGCAAGTATCAATGGTCATTCCACCTGGTTTGCATGCATGTTGGCCACTCCACATGGTCTCCATGCATCACCAGATAGTCTCCATACATAACACTCATTTTCGACTGTCTTCCATAGAGGCACTGGTGAATAATATGTACTTTGATTGAAGGTCGATGAAAAAATATTTCCATGGAAAAACACTTGCTTGCTTCTATGGAGAATATGAAACATAAACTTAATATTTCTCTTCTACGAAGGTGTCTACCACACTCACATGATTTGATTTGCAACACCTGTCTCTGCATTCTTTATTTTTGTTTAGAAGGATAAGGTGTCGAACCATCTCTCTATTACTAGAAATGTAGGCCATGAGTTTTTCTATATATATATATATATATATATATATATATAGNNNNTTTATTCCTATCCTCAACCCATAGGCTACTTAAAACAATCAAGTTTATGTATGACATGCTTCGTTCGCCCGGAGGGACTCAACTGCATATCTATTGGGAGAGGTTGTCGTTTGCTATGCCTTGCTCCTGGAATCTCCTAAGTTAACTAAGGATAGGGTAATGTCTAGGGGAGGAAAATAGCATGAGAAATTCAAATCTCACCTTTTATGGCTCCATTGATTCTATAATGTTGGGCTTTGGTCCTGTGGTTCTAGGGGAAAAGGTAGTGGAAAGAGTTGTGAGGGTGAGTATTTATTATTAGTGTAATAGCTTGGTTTGTTGGTGTTGAGCCTCTATGCCTCAGTTTGCTTCAAAAGAAAGTTTCTTCCTTTCCAGATACTTATTGACTGAAACTAGTGGTGGTGCGTCAACTGGATCTACTGTTTAACTAAGGTATTTTGTGGGATTACTTTCTATATTCAAGTCCCTAACAGCGTATATTTTCATAATACGGTAGATTTTCATAGAAAAAAACAAGTATTTTGAAAAAATATGTTGTTATAATTTTTTTTTTATCATCATTTATCTAAAACATAAACAATCCATCCCCAAAGTTCATGTCATAAAAAATAGTTACTATCAATCCTAGTTGTGTTAGCAGTGAGTCTTTATTTTACCCTATATACACAATGTTTGAATCTGAAATGTTGTTACCTACACACACTATGGTTAGTCTTACTCTCTACAGTAATAGATTCAAAAGAAAGAGTGGTAAGCTCTATCATTATCCTTGTTATTTTTGGTCCAAGAAGAGAAGGGTTCAGGAGGTAACCAAGCTAGGTCGAGCACAAAAAGAAGGCAGAGGTGAGGTCTTAGGAGTCCCAAGGCCAGTGGATGAAGTGGTACGCCCTATCATCTGTCCTGCCTTACGACTTGCTTGTGCGAACTAATGGAGTCTTTTGTCAGAATCAATAATCAATTAAGTTCTAAACATGAAAACATTTCAGTGGCAATAAATACCAGTTTATAGAAGTTAGAAAAAGTTGGCAATATTGTTGCATCTAACTTTATGTTGCATGTAATTTCCTTGATTGAGTTATGTTGTGCTCCAACGCTAAGGCTTCCATGGAGTAATGTAACTTTTTGTATCTAACTTTTTGTTTCATGTAATGTCCTTCACTGAGTTCTGTGGTGCTCCAACACTAAGGCTTCCATGGAGATAATGTAACTTTTTGTTGCATCTAACTTTTTGTTTCATGTGATGACCTTGATTGAGTTTTGTGGTGCCCCAACGTTAAGATTTCCATGGAGATAATGTGAGCAGGATGAGGTGGTGAAGGTTTGAGAATCTGGTCAGGTGGTGAGCACAAATTTCAGAGAGTAACTGTGAAGCCACTACAATGATGCATGTTACACACTTGGTGAAGTCACTACCACTGGGTGAAGTTGTTGCCACCAGAGATGTTTGTAACAACTATGGACTATATAACAAATATGGATGAAAATTTTAATGTTTTAAATTAAGTCTAGCTTGAAGCCTAGCATTAATCGACCTTTCCATATATACTATAAACAAATATCATGTTTCGTAAGTTTAAATCCAAACAATCAAGAAAATTTCCTCTCACTACCTCGATATGAGGCCAAATAAGACCTCAAATATTAAACTTAGACTTAAAAATTAAACATGAACGTGAAAATTGTATGATTTTTCAAAAAGTTTGTTTAAAATGGTTTAGTTTACATAGATTTGTGTGCAGAGATTAATAGAACAGTGAGGAACCAATTACTAATAGTCCTTGCAGCCTGAAGGGCGGGGACTAATAAGAAGCACGGTACAAAACCCCAAAATTAATAAGAACTCTACGGTGTGAAAGAACTCAGTGGTAAGAACTTTATAAAAACCTAAACAATGTGTTTTGGGATGCGGTGATTGTTGTTTTTGTTGTCATTCAAACCCCACTGTAAATTAGGTGCACAATCTCTTTCTACCTCTTATTTATTTCCTTTTCTTTCTAATATGACTTCCAATATGATTATTTCACCACACATACCAAAATCCCTCAAGGGGAGACCTAACAAAATAACCCTAGACAATTTGTATGAACATGTAGAATCATTAGGAAAACACAGAGAAAAAAGAGAAGCCAAAATTCAAGTAGAGTTAGAAGCAATGCTTCATTATACATTTACATCCTTTCAAGACGAGTTTTAGACTCAGATAAACATTAAAATATTAGGATCAAATACTCAACTACATAAATTGGAGGTTAGATTGCAAGAAATAGAAAAACAACGCCAAGAAGAAAAACAATCAACCCAAGCAGAAGAGGTCAAAGAAAATCATCATCTTATGGACAATATTAAAGAGCTAGAAGAAAAACTAATGAAAAATTTGGCCCTAAATAGTTTGGAACATAAATTGGATATTAAACCCATCAAGGAGGAAATGAATAAGCTCCTAGAGTTAGACCATGATCGTAATAAAAGAGCCTTGGAACTCAATATTTTTTGTATAAAAGAACATAAATATGAGGACACGCTCGCAATAGTCAAGGAAGAACTAAAACATAAATCAAAAACTAAAATAATTTTCCCCATAGAAGAAAAGAGGTTGGGCAAAACAATCGAACATAAAGATAGGTTGATTCAGGTTAAGGTGAGCTCTAATGACCATAAATATTGCATACTCAACAAAAATCCAAGCTTAAAAGGGACAAGAATATTTATAAATGAAGACCCCATTTCAGAAGACCGGGTGGAATTAAGGAAAGAAGTTCAAAAGGTAAAAGAAGCTAAGAAGGAAGGAAAATGGGCAATAATTAGAAATCGAAAAGTTGTTAGCAGGTATAGAGACCAGAAATATAGTGATAAATAGGAATTTGGGACAATCCAAATCCTCTCATGGAACTGTCATGGTTTTCCATAGAGCAAAGGGTCTATATTAAGTTGGATCCCGAGTGAAATTGATATTATATTTATGGTTGAAAATTGGGAGCATGAAGGATCTAAAGTCCCTTACATAGAAGGATTTCTACTATGATCAACTTGGAACAAGAAATCTCCCTATAGAGGGATTGGAGGTATAGATCGCTATATATATATATATATATATATATATATATATATATATATATATATATATATATTTATCCTCATATTCAGCTTTGTAAGAAAGACCATTTCAATCAATACATTTGGATGGAGATTTTTGATATTAATGCTACAAAGGTTTATATAGAAATTTGTTACTTTGCACCTATCAATTCTACTTTTTATAAGAAAAATAATCTAGATAAGAATTATCCCTGCAAAAACTTAGAACGAGATATTTACAGCTTGAGATATGAAGGTAGTATCCTCTTGCTAGGAGACTTTAATGATAGAATTGAAACTGATCAAGCTATTCTTCTAAGCAATTATTCCAACCCTAATCCTCTTTAGCTAGATGAGGACACTATTCTAGCTAACTTGTACAAAAGAAACTCTAAAGACCTGACCGAGAATTTATTTGGTACCAAGTTAATTAGGCTCTATAGTGCTCAAGATATAATAATTTTCAATGGTGTAGTGAAGTGGCCAAATTCTAATCGGATGACTTGTATCTATGAGATGGGTAGTAGTGTCATAGATTATGTGATATCTAATATCCCCATATACAACCAAATAGTAAATTTTGACTTTTTGAAGGTCCATGAGTTTAACAGTGATCATAGACCTTTGGCCCTAACTCTAAACTTTTCCATGCATAAAATATCCATTGAAGAAAATTTGGTAACCAAAGGCACTTTGTTTTTTGAAAAAAATAAAGTTGATCGTTTCTTAAAGCACTTGAATAGTGAATTAAATATCCTATCTTATAAGAACAATATTGAAGACATCTATCACAATTTAACAACAACCCTCTCTACTTCCATTAACAAATTATCTATCGAGGTGTTATCTAAAATGAATAATATAATAGCCAACCCTTAGTATGATACCAAGTGGTAAAATTGCTAGAAAATCCATTAGGGATGTCTCCAATGAGTCCTTAAATTATGAGAAGATAAATAGATACAAGACTCTAATTAAAAGGAAAAAAAATGAATTACATGAATAGAAAGAAAGAGAAGCTTTTGCACCTATCTAAGCTAGATCCTAGGAGATTTTGGAGGCAATGTTAAGACCTAGAAAAATCCCCATTTTATGTGTAAACCTCCTTATTAATCCCTAGATATTGAATTATTACATTTATAGTATTATAATTGTATATCATCCAGAACCCTTCATGGTACCATTTCATTATAATTGTATCATTTGTCTCATCTATATATATATACACACACACACATACCAAGGAGACCTAGTCTTAGGACCATCTCATCACATCTCATATTGTATTCTAAATTGGATATATTGTAAAGGGAGTTTACCCCTTGAAGTGGACTATAATTCATTGAATTTCTGTTATTTTGAAGGCTTTGGATCATAACATTTGGTATCGTAGCATTGATCCAAGGGTTTTTCTTCTCCAAGAAAGTGATCTTAAAAGTTTTTCTATAAGGTTTTCTTGGGACAATTCAGACATGAAAACTTGAAGTTTACTTATAAGAGATATCAAGGTATCTCAAGTGAAAATTTCATCTTCTAGGTCATTATACGTTTGGAGATATACTCTGTGGAAGATAGGGTTTTTGACTAGTCCTATAACTAGTCTCAAACATATGGTGCAGGTAAAACAATCATATCTTCTTCAGAGATGATCCAAATTAAGTGATACCAATTGCATTTGAAAGAGGATAGACCATAGTTTTTTTGGTACAATTTTTAGAATCCAGTATTAAATATTGAATATGTGGAATTCTGTACAAGTTATCTCTCTAGGAAAGCCCAAAAACTCAACAAGGTTTGAGAAAGTTACCATAACTTTCATTTGGCACACCTAATTTTCGTCAGACCTATGACATTGTAGAGAAGACATATCATATTACTACAGGTCAAAATTTTAGACATAGAAGGGATGAAATTTCAGAAATACATCAGAAGGAAGGTCATCAGAAGGAAAGACTCGAAATCAAGGTCTCAAAGGTACATAACTTACAATTGGCACAACTTTTTATTGAAAGATATATTTTTGGTGATTCAAAATTTGTGATAAATTTGGTGATTCAAAACCTAGAAGAAACTTAGAGGATTATTAGGTTTAATAGGATATTATCGGAAATTTGTCAAGAATTATGGTCAAATAGAAGCACCTCTAACAACATTATTAAAGAAGGAAGCATTTTCTTGGATTGAAGAATAAACCAAAGATTTTGAAAAACATAAGGAGGCTATGTGTACTACTCCCATCCTGGCCAAACTAGACTTTACAAAAATATTTATTTTGGAGTAGGATGCCTCGGGCCATGGAATTGGTGCAATTTTAATGCAATAAGGAAGGCCCCTTGTCGTTGAAAGGAACCAAATTAAAGCACAAAACTTAGTAAACCCATTTATGAAAAAGAAATGTTGGTCATACTACATGTAGCTCAGAATCAACACCCTTACCTAATAGGAAGATACTTCAAAGTAAAAGAAGATCATGATAGTTTGAAGTACTTCTTGGAGCAATGATTATCTTTAGAAGAGAAACAAAAATGGGTTACAAAGATGCTAAGTTATGACTTCATAATTATCTACAAAAAAGGAAAACATAATGTTGTGGCAGATTCCCTTATAAGGAAATAAGAAGAAACATAAGGTTCACTATGTGTTATTTTTATTCTACAATGTGATTGGGTGGAAGAAGCAAGGATAGAATGAAAGCAATATCAAGAGGTATGCAATATCATTCAACAACTACATGAGTACCCTGGTTCATTAGACATTTTTTTATGGAAGAATGATTTTCTATGGTATCATGAATACCTATATTGATGTAAGAATTCCCAACTCAAATAGAAGGTCCTTCTGGAATTTCACACTTCTCTTATAGGAGGACATTCAAGATTATTGAAAACATAACACATGATTAAGAAGGATTTTTCCTGGGAAGGTCGTAAAATTGATCTTCAAAGGTTTGTGTTTGAATGTTTAGTTTGCCAATATAATAAGGGAGAAAACATCAAGACTCCAGGTCTCCTACAACCACTAGCTATACCAAGTCAATGTTGGGAAGATGTTTAAATGGATTTTACTAAAAGTTTACCCAAATACAAATGAAACATCATGATCATGGTAGTAATGGATCAACTAAAAAAGTATGGCCATTTTGATAACTTAACCAAGCTTAACCAAGGAACATTACTACGCATAAGACACATAAAAAAAAAAAAATTGCTAACTAATTTCCTGTAGCTTACTAGCTACGAATTAGACATAGATTTAATAATTATGATACTAATAACTTAATGCATCTACAACATGTTGAATTAAACATGAATGAAACTAATAACTCATTTAGATACGCAGAGCTAAGAACATAAATTAAACTCATGAAATTACTCATACAACATATAACACTTATCTTTCTAAATTAGTTGTGCAACCAATTGCTTGGGACAGATGCTCCACCCAACCATAGACTTGTTGTTCCAGATCTCAACAAAAATTCACCCCCAACCCAAGGCTAGGAATACACAAGAAAGGGGTGTCTCTCACAGTCCACTCGCAACTTAGATATCCCACAACCCATTGGTATTCTTCTACAACTATCTTGAATTTCCTCCAGCTCTCTTCCTCTTGAACTACCCAACCCAAGGAATGTACCCATTTAGTGATCTCATTCCATTAGGTTTCCCATTCATTTATCAGGGTCACTCTAGCATAGGTAACTAAGAATCTCTATATTGGTAACCCAAGGGAACTCACTACTAGAAAAAAATACTCAGAAAACAACAACAAACACTTATTGTTATAGTGAAACTCACACAGGAGTTCATTCTTTAGGCATGACAACCCTGTTCTCAATTCTCAACTCCAAAACTCTCCAAAATCACTCTAGCATTCTCCATAATTTTCCTAGCCTTCTTGCTCCAGCTCTAGTCCTCCTTTTTCCCTATTCTCTGCCTGTTGTTCATGCTAAAAAAATCTTGTAAAAACTTTCATCTTTGGCCATACAAATTTCCTTTTTCCCAAGCCTGTTGACTATTCACTTTGCCCAATGTTGATTATACTTTAGCCCCATGTTTCCTAATAACTATGGGATGTGACTCTCACACCCACCCTCTTACACAATTTTAATGATTGGGCTTTCATACACTCAAACATAAATAGAATTTATCTCCAATGATAACATAATTCAAGAAAGTGGGTTGAATTAATACCCATAAATCATTTCCCTCTTGGAACCCTCTTAGGCACTCCCTTATCTCGTGGAAAACTCAGTCCCCATCTCTATACATATCCCACAACAATTGGCATCACATTGATTTATTAAAATTCAGAAACACATTTCACATATTACATCATTTGTCCATAGCCACATTCATATCTACATTATGCTCTCATATTGCATCTCCACGACCGTAGTAGGTCCATTTAACCTTTACCAATCCTATGGCTTTGTTCCTGATCACTTTGACTTTTCGATCCATGATGCATATTGGTTCCACCCATAAATCCCTTTAGTCTATCATATGGATCATATCCCAATCAATTATGTGGTTAGGGTGAGACACATATTTATTTAATAATGACACATGAAATACCTTATGCACTCTCATGGATGCAGGCAATGCTAGCATGTATGCAATTGGCCCTATCTTTTATAATATTTCAAAAGGCCCACAATACCTTGCTACCAACTTTGGGCGGAAACTCAATCTTAGCGAACTTCTCTTCTTTTTCACTTTTAGAAATACATTTTTCCCACTTTAAAATCTCTAAAGACTCTTTTCTTCTCTACATAACTTTTATGCATGTCCTAGGAAGCCTTTAAATTTTTCCTGATCCTTGTCATATGCGCTTCCTTTTCCTTTAACAATTATATCTCCATGACAACTTTGTCTACTGGGTTATCCCAACTCATTGGTGTGTTACACTTCCTACCATACAATGCTTCAAATGGGCTCATTTTTAATGAGGCAGCTTGATACCCATTATTGTAAGAAAATTCCACTAAGACTTCGATATAATCTTCCCACTTTGATGGCTAGTCCATCATACACATTTTGAGCATGTCTTCAATTATTTTGTTGGTCCTATTTGTTTTTCCATTTGACTCTGGGTGATATGTTGTACTAAGATATAATTTTTTTCCAAATCATTTGAACAAATATTTCCAAAAATCAGAGGTAAACTTTGGATCTCTATTTTAAACAATTGTCTTAGGCACCCCATGTATCATGGAAACTTCCTTCATGTGAATCTACGCAATATATTCTACCTTGTGTGTGGTATTCATAGGAATAAAATGTGCATCATTTGTTAATTTATCCACCACCACCATGATGGAATCATTTTGCTTCACTGTTCTGGGAAGTTTTGTAATAAAATTAATTGTAACCACTTCTCATTTCAACTCACAAATGAGAAATGGTTGTAGCAACCTTGTTGTATGTATATATTTTGTCTTCACATTCTGACACTCCAAGAACCTAGCAATATAATTACCCACTTCTTTCTTCATTCCTATCCAAAAGTATTGGCTTCTAACAGGTGCAATTGTTTTCTAATATCAAGGGTTCCCATCATATGGCACATTGTGCATTTCCCTCAGCATTGTATTTTTCAGCTCATTGGAATTTGACACATATTTTTCCTTTATATGTGAGTATTCCATCCTCTTGCAACTCATAATATTTAAATTTATGTCGTAAAATTACTTGTTATAATGTTTATTTTATTTTTAGATATTGTTGATCTGAATTTGCAACCCCTAAAATCATGTCTTTTAAATATGTGGTGTACACGCTAATGGCTGCAATATGCATTTCATGAGATCTTTTGTTGAGTGCATTAGCCACCCGATCTTCCTTTCCTTTTATATGATTAATTTCAAAGTCACATTCACTCAAAAATTCTAGCCATATAGTTTGTCTGGGATTTAATGTGGGTTGTCCAAACAAATGTTTCACACCACATTGGTATTTCCTCAGCTCAATTATTCTTCCCATGAGGTATTTTCTCCACAGTTTTAGTGCATGAACAATGGCTTTTGATTCTAAGTCATGTGTAGCATAATTCCTCTCGTGCTCTTTTAATTTTTAGGACTCATATCATACCACATGATCCTTTTGAGTGAGGACTCCACTGAGACCTTCCTTGCACACATCAATGCACACCACAAAATATTCATCCAGATTGGAAATCTTCAATAATGGCACACTTTTAAAAATGTCTTTCATCTGCTGAAATCTCTCTTCACACTTGGAAGTCCATTCAAATTTCACTCCCTTTTCTGCAAAGATGTGATTGTGTTAGAAAAACAGGACTGTGGAGAAATAAAATAAGACAAATGTAGAAATAAAACACAAAAGATACACAATACAATAGAGACACATATATACGTGGTTCACCCAGTGTGGGATACATCCACAGGAAAAATTGCTAGGTCCTTCCTTTTTATTATCAAGAAAAATGAAGGGATACAACCTACAACACACCTGTTGTAACTTCCTTTACTTTCTCTCACAGTCTACTCTCTTAGAATATAATAATCACACACAAATATACATTCTCAATATAATTCCCTCATAAAAGAGGATTTCCTTACATCCAACTACCATAGTGGGCCTTTATTAATATAGTGGACCTAGTCCACCTTACATTGAATGACCACATTCTCATATATTAAATGACTTCCACTAATGATACATAACCATATTCCCATTGGGTGCCTCCTTAGGTACCCCATATTACCTCCCTAGGTATACTACATTCCATCCCCCTTCACATGTTTTGTCCTTGAAACAGGAGAATAAACCATACAATATGACCGGCTAAGAAATGTAGCCAACTGGTACCAAGTACAACCATCCATCCATCCTAATGGAAGATGAACATGATGTCCAACTACTGCCTTTCCACCCTAATATTTCTTTGCATTGTGTCGATGTTTCCATGAGATTGGTTCTCTAGCTTGATGTGTTCCTGTAGTGTTGGTAGGCCTCCATGTACCTTTGGATTGGTTTCCTTTTTGGTTCCCTATTGGTGCATAAGTTTTTTGATGCTCACGCCCTTGCCTTGATGATTGTTGTTTCTCTATATGATGTGGATGACGATATACACCATGTTACAAGGGAAGACCTCTCTATGGCCAAGGGTAAACCACAACAGATAGGTATGACTGCAGAAATCAACTCAATTCCAACATATGCTATATAAACTAATGTGCAATACAAGAAAGAGACCTACCTCGATCCAACGTTTGATGAATTTCCACCATTTGAGCACTTTGACCTCAACAAACAAGCAAAGCAAGTATATAGTGATGATATAAAAGGGGTTATCACATCATATAGCATAATCCATTAATAAACATTACAAACACGCCCATGGATAATAATCATATATTTGCAAGATACCAATAGGATGGGAAAGGAGTATTTCTATTAATAATTGATCAGTAGAAGTGTCAACATTACAAACTTCTGTGTCAGCACGGTTTGAAACCAAGAAACCAAGTTCCTTCCAAATGGGTCCCCACCACTTCAATCCTCCACCAAAGGCAAGCTCATGAGAAAGAGGCAAAGAGGTCCTCTCAATAATAAGGGAAGATATTTGGGGATGAACAATGTGTTCAGACTTGACAGACAAAGGGATGCAAACTCAATATAAAGTAATTTCTCTAGAGTAACTTTGCTCTCAAAGTTTAATTCTTTCTCCTTCTTTTCCATAGTTCGAAATTGTGCTCTTATAGCCTCCAAGATGTAACTGAAGGGACGAGTTGAAACGTTTCCAGTATATGGAAAGCCAAGGATCAGAGGTCTTTTGTCATGACATGGAAACCTGACCTCATTTTGTATTTTCTAGCACAAATCCCGATATACGCGAGCTGTAGTGGAGCAACAAGCATATACGCATCTTCCGTAGCAGTTAGGGAGTGTATATGTGGAAAAATGTATATTTTTATCTCTGGATTCATCAAAAAGGGATAAAAAGTATGCATAGGGAAATGGAAAAAGGTCCTCTATGCAAGATAACAATGGTGAGGTAAATCTTGCTATAACAGATGCCCCCTAATGTGTGAGATCAGAGGAGTATCTACGATGACCGAAATACATTATAAATAACCCAGAAGTGGAGTGGTAGAGAACCAACTGGATGAACTCAATTGCTCATTACATTATGTACTGACTTTTCATACATGGCTGCCAAGAATACAATGCAAATCCATGTGAAAAATATACCAAACAAGTGTTCATGGCCATGAATAGGCAAATACAAATGCGGTTATATGCCAAAAGCTATCATAGTCACGAACAAGGCCCAATGAAACTAGTCTCAAAAATCAATTTGAAGATATATGTATAGCATGGAGTACAATCTGATCTCCCATGATCACTGAAGTCAAATAGGTACTGGTCCAATGAAATGGAAGCAACAACTCAGGAAATCTGTGGCCACATAGTGATGTCTTCAAGTCTTCTACACTATCCGCCAATGGTGCAAGTCTACATCATGTGAATAAATAAGTTGAGGTTGAACACGATGAGACATCGTTTGATTACCGGTCATTGAAGTATTCCGTTAACAAACATGAGACAACCTACCGATAATGAAAGTAGGTATCAAGGCACCAAGTACATCTCTACACATGTGAATAAAGGAGTTGGTGTCGAACACTTGAGAGATCCATTGATCATGAGACATTGATGTATTCCCATCTGTCAATGGCGAGAGAGCCTGCCACTAATGACTGCAAGCCTCAAGGTACTCATAAAACTCTAGGTCCCATATCCAGAATAAATGAGCTAAAGTTGATGGAAGGAGACCCATTGAAAGGAGAGCATTGAGGCATCTCTCATCAGTCAGCACGAGGAACAAAGTAGGAGCTTCATGATTTGGTGGAGATCGGACGAAGAACATGTTCATGAACCAACGAACCTTTGTGTCTTTCGCATGTGCCAAATGAAAGAGGTATGCGAAAAGGACCCTCTGAATAGAAGCCAATGATGAAAAACTGCTGACAAAGGTGAGGAAACCACCAATAAGGCTAATGGCATCCAAGACACTACACGAATCCCAAAGTGTGAATAGATATCTTGTCGTCGAACACAAGGGAAACCACCCAGTCAACGACCAATGATGAAATGTCGATTGTTGGGTTCAAGGTGACCTACCAATGATGAAAGTAGGGCCAGGGTGCATGATAAGACCAAAGTATCATCTGATTCTTAGACAAACTGAGGGTATGGCCAACATGCAAAGTCAATATTTTTTAGGAGTGGCCGACACAGGTTGATAGACTTACTTTGAACAAGAGCATGAGACATATGATGAAATCTGGTAGCATGGACTTAATGATGTGACAGTTGGATGCAGGAGGCATCAATAACATTCTCTATAGGGACTGGAAGAGTAACCAGTTGGTAGAGAAAACTTTGTAGTGGGATTAGCTTCCTAAGGCCATGCTAAACCCAAAATTATGATGACATGCAGACGCAATAACTTTGTGCTCTGTACAAAGGTGACACAACTGCTGCAAATTACAATATAGTATTCCCTTCCCACCTGTCTTTTTTTGTTTTTTCATAACAAATGAATGCTATGATACAGAGGAGGGAACGAGTGTCGCAAGTAAGCAAAACTAGTTCCAACAGTGGAACGTACCTATGCTCAATGAAAGGAAATGAATGTGGGATATGGACACTTGGGGTGATGTTCCCTCCAGGGTATAGGGTGTCAAATTGCGAAGGATAAAAACAAGGCTCTACTTGGTTGAGGATGCAAACTGCTTAGGCAACGATTTATAACACAAAGCAAGAACCGGCTAAAGGCTCAATACAACAATCGAGGGCATGAGATGCAATCACAACTTAACGCCAAAAAATGTCATTTTTTATGTCTTTTAGTATACTTGGTGTGAAAAATGGGTAAACTTGTGCCAAATAGATGTCTTTTCAAATCCAATTTACGAGTGTGAAAAAGACAAGTTCACTCAACAATCTTTTCTATTTTTGATAGCGAGTTGGAAAAGAGCTTAGCTAGGACTCATGATCTTTCAAATCCAATTTTAACGAGTGTGAAAGGGACAAATAACTCATCAATCTTTTTAGTTTTTGGATGAGTCGGAAAAAGATCTTAACTGAGACTTGTTATTGGGAGTCTAATCAACGAGTAAAGGGGGGGGCTAAGGCTCCCATCCCGAATTTCTGTCGAAAGTCGGTATCCTGCGGATAGCTGACAAGAGCTTGGGAAAACCCAAGGATTTCCAAGTCAAGGAGGAGAAGGTGCTAATGGAGGATACAGTCTCCATGATGGTTCGAATAATGTCTCTTAATGGAAAAGACATAGGTGGGGGAATGGGATGTCCCATCAGGTCGTCCCAATCAAAAGGAACCTCATCAGGACTTGGAGGGAGAGCATTTGGGGGAAGAATAAGTCTCTCTCATTCAGAAGGGGGAAGTTGTGAAACATTGATGACATGGCTGAAAGGTGCATCATTCTCTTAAGGGAGAGTAGGGTTGACTAGATATTTCACTGGCGTGGCCACTTCTTCCATTATAGGTTGAAGAGGATGCATAGTAACGGGGGCAAGAGACGCTTCACCCTTAACAAAGTGGGTGAGGTCGGGAGAAGATTGCGTCGGTGGAACCACCGAGACGATCAAGGGAGAAGTGGTATGAAGAGAAACCACAGATGCCTCAAAATTAGAAGGGCTCTTGGGTGAGCCCCACACTTTTGGTATCTTGACAGTAATCGAACACAAACGAGTAAGGTGACTTCCTTCGCAAGTCCTACAAAAGAATTTAGGCTTACGTCTGAGGCGTCTGAGCTTCTCGATGTAACTAGCAGGGGAAAGAAAGTTATCTCCTGTATGATTAATAGAAGCGGGAGACATGACATGGCTATGATTCAGGGAAAAAATAATGGTGCCCCCAACATAATTGGTAGAGGTTGGGGGCAAGCTGTCGACGTAGTTTGTAGAAGAAGTCGACCCATCGCTGACATGAATGGCAGAGGTTGGTGATGGAGCACCAGTATGAGTGACAGTGACTGGGCTGGCAATATATGGTGGCATTTGAGTCCATGGTTCAGGGAAAGATTGAATCTGAAAAATTGCAAGCTAGGCAGGATCTTGGTGTACCTCTTTCCCTAGCCCAGAAAGGTGTTGGTTCACGCCAAAATGGTCCAATGAGGTTTGGACGGGCATCGTCACTAGGGTCTGTGAAGAGATCAAGGTAGGATAAGGATTATTTGAGTGAGGATATATGTTTCCCCCTTGTGAAGGGGTCCCATAAAGAGGGTAGCCCGAACCGTAAAACTGGTTCTCTCCATATGAAAGACCTGGTGGTGATTGAGGACCTATCATGGAAAAAGTGTTTGAAGGAACTGACATGGCAGACGAAAGATACATGGGTGGGGGGTAATAAGTGGGATAGGCACCCATCTGAGTACTGGCTCCTGAAAGAGCATAACTAGTATTGGATCCGTATGGAGGAAGGTTCCAACCTCCCATGGGGACACGATTCATATCAAACGAAGAAGTAGGCATCAGAGCCATGGTGCCCCTGGGTCCAATGCTAGGATTCATATATGTGGGCCAGGGAGAGGGTTTCACGGGGGAAGGCATATCAACAGAAAAATGGCTAGAGACCCAAGGTGCGGACTGAGTGTTCTAGTTCTGCATACCATTATAAAAAACAGATGG